>JANVCJ010031551.1:0-13855 GCA_026413505.1 Epizoanthus ramosus | reverse complement strand
CCAGGCACACCCCCCCCCCCGCGCGCGCACCCCCCCCCACCCCCCCCCCCGCCGGCCGCCGCCACCCCGCCCCCGCCCCCCCCCCCCCCCCCGCCCCCCCCCCCCCCCGCAGCGTGGATTCATCTTGGCATACTACTAGCATCAAGGATTATGAGTGGGTCTTAAAATAACACACAGTTTTAACTGTTAATACAGCTACCAGAAAACCAGTCTTGGGTTTTTAATTCTGGATTAAAATTCATCCAGGATTAATGTTAATTGGACCCAGGTGAGTGATACAGAGAAATGACCTCGGTTTCTTTTCGTGTTTTGCAGCTAAAGTTGGACGAAGTCCAGTTGAGAGAACAGGAGAATCTGCGACGGAAGCTGCAGCAGGAACAGGAAATGCTGAGTGCGTATCAGAGCAAACAGAGCATGCAGTTGAGATCACAGCACGAGCGCGAGGAGAAGGAACTGCAGGACAAGGTGTCTGTCAGAAGAGCGCTGTTGGAAGAGAAGGTATGTATTGTATACACTGCTCTGCATGAGTATGCACTGGTGAAGGTGAATTACCATCAGTATATGTGTAAAATAGCCGTTTTGAAGCGAGCTCCAATTTCCCTTTTTTTAAAAAAAAATTGCAGCTAGCAGTGTGATAGTGTGGTACAGCCTTGCTTCAGATAAGCATTCTATACAAGTGACCTTGAGTTGATGATAATGTTAATAATATAACTCGTGTAGTATAATAAAGTTATTTCGACTCTTTGTAGCATCAATAGCACTCTTCAAATGACGTCACATTTGTGTTTATCTGCAATTTGATCCCACAATGCACCATGACTCCACAGCAAGAACTTCTTTCAACGCTTTCTATATATGCAGATAGCACTTTCTTAATTTCAGAATCGCCTTTAAATGCAATACAAGATATTTGATACAGGAAAAATACAGATATAGCAAGATTGTTTGTTTGTCAGCATTTCGATCCCATAATTCTTTGCAGTTGATCTATTCTTAGCAACCCTGGAGAATGCTACTGAATGGCTAAGGGCCTCCATAAATAATATGTTCTCTGAAAGTTATGTTGTTGACCTATTGTGGCTTGAAATGACCTGGTACCGAGTTTATGACATGAAATGGAAGATGCATGGCAGAAGGGTGGCATGCCGTCTGTGTTCAAGTAGAAAGCATTGATTTCTTGAGCTGCTGGTATACAGATGGAAAATTCCTTTATACAATTTGTTCACACTTTACTTTTTTCGCAATTTGTTTGCAACTTCTATAAAAGTAATTATTGTATAAAAGTAATTTTACGACCTCTACCAGTTCTAAATCCACAGAAACGTAGCAAAATTCATTACTTAAATTACTCCCTTCAAATTAACTTTGGATTCTGTACCTTGTCTATAAAAAGACCCCTTGTTAAACTAGTTATGTCTAACAAAGTAGCAGTTCCTTGAATGTTTAAAATTTAAAACTAGTTAAAGCCGTTATGTTCTATTTTGTTTATGATTATCATCAGAGAGGTTAACTCTTGTTTGTTTGTGTATCTTGCTAAATTCGCTGACGTAATAGCAGCTAATTAACAGACTGGTTTAAGTAGATAACATAAAAAGGTTGTATAAGTCCTTGAATACACGTGTGTTAAAAGTTATATACCAAGTTATTCAAGTTAAAACAAAGTAAGAGAATATAAATTGCAGTGTCATGCATCGTAATCATCCATTAAAACACAGTCCATTAAACAATAAAACTACATCGCGCTATTGCCACGGTTATTTTGCTTTCGTGTAAAACAACAAGGATTGAATATTGAACGTTCAGAAATTTGAACCTTGTTCTTGCCTCAGATGAACCAGGAGACCACTCAGCTTCGGGACTTACGTAGATTCAGGGAGAAGCAGCTGGATGTGATTCATAACCGTGTACTGGAAGACTGTACTCATCCAACCACTTACTTTGATGTGTAGCAGGCAGCTGCTCATACTTAGGCTTCTAATACACCAAGTAATTGTGCAAGAACGGATCTAATACGGGATAGAGAGTATCTTAGATACTTTCACCCTTGTAAACGATTTGGGAGCTATTTGTAAACGGACAAAAGAGGTTGATAGTTTGCATGTAGAGCACCTGTTAAGATTGCACGCAAATATTTCATGGTGTGACCCCGTTCCTGTTCTTGTTTCCCATCCGCGTGGTAGATGTTTCAGGAAACTGCAAAACTGGAGGATTACCATAGACACGAAGAAACCAGCCTGGAGTCCAGACAGAATAGAGAACTTGATGACTTCGATGCCAGAACGGAAGAGTGTGACATTGACACTTCAACATGGAAGAGTCGACGCAGTATCAGTAGCGTAAGTAACACAAGCACATCGAGTGCGGGCAGTGTGCGGAGCACCACAGAGAACAATGGGACTGTGGTTCAGGAGGGGGGTGACGGGAGGCGTGTTCGCGTCAATGCAGGACCACTCCGAGTCTAGAATTCTCAACAGTAGCATTGATCAGCGCTATGCTTAGACATACATTTAAGTGAATTTTGTTCAGGAAGGGGGGGGGGGGGGTGACGGGAGGCGTGTTTGCGTCAATGAACGACCACCAGAGTCTAGAATTCTCGACAGTAGCATTGATCAGCGCTATACTTAGACATACATTTAAGCGAATTTTGTTCAGGAGGGGGGTGACGGGAGGCGTGTTCGCGTCAATGCACGACCACTCGGAGTCTAGAATTCTCGACAGTACCTTATCTGCACTATAGATCGAATATTTGATCAGCACTATTCTTAGATATGCATTTATGCGAATTTTGTTCAGGAGAGGAGGGTGATGGGAGGCGTAAATTGAACTGTAAATTGATTGTGTCAATAATCTCCTTGCTAAAGTTGCCTGGTTTTTTTTTAATTGGGCCGCATTACCGTGGATCCACTTTCTTTTAATTAAAATAATTGTTATTACTTCAATCCAAAATGATCCAAAACCAGTATATTTGGATCGACTCCAGACTTGGATTCCCCTCGTAGAAATCACTTGTTTAGTCCTTATATCACATCGATAGGCTGACGTTACTCCATTCCACCGCCCGCCTCCCTCCCCACTCAGTGTTCCTGAACCTAACAAGGGCGTCTAACTAACCATACGTCAGGTTGATGGCGAGTTTGCATATTTAGTGCTTATAGGCATAGACTGTCTTGCACACGCTATTCCCCGGTCAGCCGAGAACGAATCAATTTTATATTATCTTTGGGTTTTATCCAACAAGTTACCGGTTTTGGCAGGCAGGACCCCAGCACTGAACATTTCTAGGTATTAAAATAAAAAGTAAATAAAAATATGTTCTTGTATAGCTTTCCTTTCCAATTGCACTGGAATGTACACTGCTAAATACATTAACCAATCGAGCAGAATACAGCAACTTCCAGTGAAAACAAAAGCTTTATAAGGTTTCTTAAAAGGATTATAGTATACTTTTGTAATGATAGTTTGCATACAGAATTTGATTTTGGATTCAAATAATTGAAATTGGTTTGAGGTGAAAGTGATGGTTACGCTGATAACATTTACTTGTGAAGGGTATTCGCTCGGTTTATAATGTAACTGGAAAGTTAACTAAATGAATTTCTTGGCATGAGCTTCTCCGCGATATCAAACAGTAAAATGACGGGTTAATTGTAAAGTATTCTTTATGCATGTAGTCATGACTTCATGAAATGAAATGAAACGCCACCTTGCTCTCATCGGAGCTACCATGTCATCCATCACATTTCGTTGCCAGTTGACGCAGAAATTGAAAGTATGTACAACAGTTCCTCCGCGTCTATAACTCTGATTAGAAAACGATGGAGAACAATGGTAAATGATGATAAATTATGGCAAATGATAGATGTGTGACCTACAGTTGGTACCAAACTATTAATCTTTCCCAAACTGGAACAACACATCCTTACGTGTATCCGAACAAGTACCGGTTCCGTCCACATTTTTCAACTAGGAGCACGTACAGTAATTTAAGTTAGTAACTTGTTAATTTTGCTGCCAACCCATTATCTTTATTTGCTTTAGCAAGCGATAATTATCGTATTTAGAAATAAATATAAAGAACAACACACTGCTATTCACCACTTCAGAACTACAAGAGGACTGGGTACGACTACCGAAAGGATCCCAGAAAGCGCTGTGTTTTGCACAATTTGTCGTCAGGATTGTTTCGCACAGTACGCCTTACTTTATCTCGTCTAACAAACAACGCAGTAAGGAATGCATCATTTCAATCACATCACAATTCGTGCAGATTAATAATCTGTTTTGTTCTCTCATGCTAAATTAGTATTTGTAGCATTGCATTCTGGGGTCGTTCGGACCCAGTCCTTGCAGTTTCTGAGAGCGGAATATTGTTAAGAGGGGGAATGGGTGGGCGACAGTCTTTAATCAACTTTTGTGATCTAAATTCCAAAAAGACGCAGAATGTTGAATAATGGTCCAAGAAGTGGGTTCCCCAACAGAAGAAACAATTGTGTTCGGCTTAACCGCCAAGCTAATGCTGAAAGAAGTGCATGTGAGCTCGTCGGCGTTGCTGTTGTGTCGTGTTGTCGACAATCTCGTAAAAGTCGATAATTTGTGCTGCCCAAACCGCGTGGGTAGCCTACAACATTGTCTGTCATCTCGGTGATAATATCCTACCACAAAAATTCTACGTAACTTGTCGACTTTATTTCCATGTGCTAAGATATTCATTTGACAACGTGTTGGAAGAAAAAATACTTGAAACCGAACCATAAACGTTTATTTTAGATACAGTTGGGAAATATAACGATAAATAGATTGAAGCTACCCCGGATTGACAGTGGGCAGGCGGCAGATGCTAGTATGAAGATTGTAAAGCCGTATAAGAGTTGGAGATGGCGAGAGAAACTGTACATCCGTTAATAATTAACTGTTTAATTAATATTCTACCTAGCAAGATATTCCACTCGGTTCGGTTCGTATGCAGTAACAACATTTTCACTTTATGAAGTTACAATTGCAGGAAATATTCATACAAATTTTCTCTTTCTTGACATCAGCGATATAAGAAACACGTGGTATTAATTTAACAGTCACTGTTTTGGCTAGGAGTTTCCAAGTGGCTATAAATGAGTAACACAAGCCCATGGTTATCCAGCAAGCAAGTCGGTGAGTTCAGTGGGAGTAGATGGTCATGATAACAAACTAGCAATTGTGGAAGCTGAAAACCGTTTCTGATGTTCATCACGAATTAAGCTACGTTTCCGGAGTTAAAAACGGCAGTGTTAAAATATTGTACACATTCCAACAATTTGGATCCACGCTTAAAATCAACAGTTGAACGGCGGTGTTATAATATTGCACAAATCGAACAATTCCGATACCTGCTCAAAAACAAAAGTTAGACGTGAATTGATAAGTACTGCACACATTCCATCTATTCCAAAATATGCTTAAAAACAATAGTTGAACGAAAGATAAGCTCAGCAAAGAGTAATCGAACAGACTCCCTGTAGCCATGGTGATAAAACCCATATCGAACCCTAAGCTAACGACCTTCAGATAGATCTTAAAGAGTGCGCCCACCCTCTCTCCCTCGCCCCTAATGGAGTTGACTTTTTGTCCGTTGATGATAAGGTGCTTTCAGCAATAGTTTGATTAATTGCACTCATTAGCAGGTGTGGTTGGCACCGAACTGTTTCTTCTTAGGCCCGTTTCAGACATCGAACTTTTCATGTGCCGAATCTAATGCTAATGAGTTATAACAATGCATTTGCTCATTAGCATTAGATTCGGCGCATGAAAAGTTCGACGTCTGAAACGGGCCTTAGGAAGCAAGTGTCAAAGCAGCACCTTAGAGTGGGAGGAGTAAGTTCAGATGTGCTGGGGAGATCTAATAGTCTATTTTTACAGTTACCATAAAAAGGAATTAAGAAATAGCTCACATGTTATTCTTAATTGTAGATACTTCAGTATTCTAACGCTGCGTTTCGACTCGCAAAGCGGAAGGAATTGCGAAGGATATTTTTTAAAATATTATTAATTCATATTTGTTAATTTTTGGAGAAAATAAACTAAGCTTAAAAGTGCTTCATTGATATAACAAATATATTATTGAACTCGTTGATAAGAACAATTGGCGAAATACTTGGTTTCAAGGAATGGTCAGTTTAGAATCGCGCTTGTTTTCACTTAGTTCTAACTTAGTACCTGTTAGGATATTTTCAAAAGCATTGCTTGCCCTACTTGAAAGTTCTTGAATTCAGTTCTGTCAGCTACCTCCAACAAATTTACAAAGTAAATGTAATTTAAACTTGCTATTTGTGTTGAACATATGACAATTTAAAATATCAAAATACCAAAATTCTTGGCACTGTGTCACTCCGGCATTTGCTATAGGGTCTGTAATATCTGGGAAAATTCCCATGAAAATGTTTGAAAACTTCTGGAATTTATGTTAAAAAAGCCAGGGGTGGGAACCCCGACTGAAAGAGTGTCGGTCAGTGACTTGTTGGTACGAGCCGCTTGGAGTTTTATCCTCCATTCTCATCTTTAAAAGTACCGGTTTTATGGAGAGATCGATTGATTCCTTCTGTCTAGAGGTGCAACTATCTCAAAATGTCGATATTTCCCGATAATACCCCCCCCTGAGAATGATCTAATAATGGTCTAACACAGCAAATTAAAAAAACAACTACCCCCCCCCCCCGAAAATAAGTCGATTGGCATATACTAATGTATTTTAAGTGCGGTCATTTGAAAACGAAAACTCTCCTCCAAACATATTTAGCATACGCGAAATTCTTCAACTGTATAAACGTAGTAAAAATAGAAAGCAGTTGAAGTGTTGTGCAGGAAGAGAGTAAATATCGGAGTATTTCCACAAACCTAATCAGCAAGAGGCTCGTGCCAACATCGGAACTGAAGAAATTAATAGATTAATTATCACGGAGATGCGGCGTGCTTGTTAAAGCCCCAGGTACGACCATGATGCTTTGGGGGTTGAAGGTAGATATAGAGAGGCCGTGAAGGTAATAGTCGTGACATTTCCTTGTCATTGTCTACTTCACCCGGCTTATGGTAGCAGACATTGGTGTTGATAAACTGGCAACAGTAACAAATGTTTGTAAAGCGCTTTGGTTGTAAATGGGTCTTGACAGCTATAGTTTCTAATTCAGTTATTCTTCCTTCATTTTTAGTTGTTCTTTTTTAACTGAAAACAAAATTACCTGAAGCATCCGCTGCAATATGGCAAAACTACTGCAGCTATGTTTATTTTTGCGCGGTTATAACATCGGACCTTCAAGCCCAGTTCACACCCAGTCATATTCAAAATTGGTTTGCACAAAAAATCACTGTATCAGTATATTATCGATATATCGCGTATCAATTCCACCTGAACTTTCCTTGTGAGAAAAACGTTGTGAGTTGCTGGTCAAAGCTGCCGTTAGCATTGAGGTTAATCAGACTACAGTTTTGAGTAACAACTCGCAACGTGCAGCTCTCAAAGTAGCCTTGTGCCTGCTTAGGTTTGTGGCACTGGTGTGACCTGAGCTCTAGGAAATTAGTTTGCCGTATGATCGCTCATCGGGTTATTAATGTCAGTAGAAATTGCGAACACCACCCAGGAAGGGCTAAATCTTCTTATTCGCCACCCAATGGGACCTTTAACACTGAAACATGTACAGGCCAGGATACGCCCGTGGGTGGCGGGGTCGGGAAGTGTTCTAGTTAGTTATATCAAAGAAAACTTGGGATTTAGAATACTCAAAAATCCTTTGGTCACACAATGAATCGTTCAATGTAACTAGCAATTCTTTGCATTGTAAATATTTTTAAGCCGAAAATTTCAAATTGTGAAGTAGCCATTAAACGTTATTTGATGTGGTTTTAGATTGCTCTATTCTTTGCTTGTGTAACATCACTAGAACTTCGGCATACATGAATTCAGAATATGGTCAGTGCATATTCATTTGTGATTTGGTGCTGTTCCAGAATTATATTTACAATGCAGGAACAGGGAATCCGGGAAGGGGGCCGCCCTTCAGGGGTAGTCTGTGGCAACGCAAAGAAAAGTTAAGACGGTTGACTCTTCTCGTGGGAGAAAAAATATTCTGAACAGTTTTGGTAGATTAAACGTCTCCCTTATCATTCCACGTATTGGTGCTTACGCGCGTAATAAACCGTCAGAGCCTAGTTGCAGGCAACGGACCTTCACCGGGGCGATTGACTGGAGTTCAACGCAATTCCATGTTAAACGCAACCCGTAATATTTGCTTGATCTACCCGATCTGATGGGTTGAACGCCAACCCACTGTTTACCTTGACGTCCACAACGCTTTTAATACTTGGACCTTGGAATATTATCAACACGGAATCCCACGGAAGTAATTAACCCAACCACTGTCAAGCTATCAAGCCTGATAGCACCGAAATTTGTAAAAGCAGGGTTTCGCCAGTCTATCAAGTACTTGAACTGATATTTTGGAAGTCCTTGAATGTCTAGTTTGACAATAAACCAGCACTTTTTAGTTACAGAATACATCAACAACTAAGAATTTTGACGGTTTTAATTCCAAACCAAAAGGCGTGTTAGAAAGTAACCGTCCGAAACGTTTTGGTGTCTGAAATGTTTTTGAGGCGTTTGGAACTTTTTTTAGACACTAAAATCGGCTACAAAACCTAATGGTACAGCATTTTAAAACGGGCGTTGTCAGAAAATTCTAATATAGTACTAATAATAATAAATGGGTGTCTTCCGATTCAGTTTTCATTCGTTTGAATGTCAAAAAACAGGGTGCATTTGGGGCCCTATAGGGTTGCCATGGAAGTGATAATTGCTGTAATAGTGCAATTGCTGGCTTAATGTTAACTGATAGTAAAGAGGCGAGCCACCTTAAACTTGTCGAATTTGTGGACTCCATCCGTGTGCAGTGTGAAGTTTTTATTTCAATTGTGAATCTGGTTCTTTTGCTTTGCTTAAATTGGATTTATACGCCCTTCCTGTGTAGCCAAGTATGCAAACAGCCGAGTTCGTGGGTGATGTGCTTCATTTTTTATGATATTTAATACCCTAACGTCTGCTATAGTCGATATAGTGACAACCGTTGTATGTAAATAAGCTCATTTATGATCGTCAAATTGCTACTGATTGAGAGTACAAGCCAGCTAATATTTATGATTTTAATTTGTGCAGCACAGTATGTGTCGATTTCACAGATCGGAGAGAAGAGGCAAGGCATCACCAGAGATAGTTTGTATGTAGCTCAATATTTCATCTGTTTCCATAGAAGTGACGGAGGCAAAAATGCGAGCGTAAAAATAACTGTAGTTCTACAAAGTTTTTCCTTTCTCTTTCGTTCTCTTTCCAGCAGTTTAACATTAAATCATAAAGTGCATTTGGACAGTTGCCTGGCTTGGGTATGCGATAGCCAAGCCTAACCATGTCAAAGACTTTCGAATCTTCCATTTCTTTGTAAGGTATAGCACCATTTGTTAAGAGCTCCACGAGAAATATCCCAAAGGACCACACATCGGATTTGGTGGTAAACCTCCCTTGTACGACGCACTGTGGGTCGGTCCATCTTACAGGACAGGTAAAGCTATGCTCCGCATGTTCACTGGGGATGTACTCGCCATCTTTAGCAAACTTGGCCAGTTCAAAATGCCCAAGCTTGCAAGTTCCATTTTCACTAATAACAATGCTCCTGGCGCCCAGATCGCGGTGGATGATATTACTGCGGCCAAGGTAGATCATCGCGTTTGCAATCTGTGCTGCCATATCAACGCGTTGTAACAACCCAAGAGCTCTCCCGTTTTTGCTCATCAAGTGCTCCAGCAGTCGTCCGCCCTTCATCGATTCCGTTACGACATAGAAAGGCTTGGAGAGCGTGCACACAGCATACAGCTGAAAGAGTAGTGAACGGTAAATAAGGACGCAAGCGCCACTTCAGCTACTTCTACTATTATGCTCAACTACGCCATCTGTTCTCTTTTGGATATGCGTACTTATTTGGTATATCTCTAGTCTACTGAATATCTGAATTCTAATGGACGTGTGTTCTCTACTCTACTGTTTCGCCCCATGTAAGAAAATCCGGAATCCAGCAAAATGTTGAAGCTGCAATCCGGAATCCGATCAGTTTTCGGTTTTGGAATCCAGAATCCAGAGGAATGGAATCCAGAGGGTCCGAATCCGGATCCAAAATATTGTTAAACTCGGAATCCAGGATCCAAAGGGTTGGAATCGAGAACCCGTTTCGTCCGTGGATTCTGTTACACGGGGCGAACTGTTGATCGAAGTATGAGTGCGTACAAATGTAATACCAACCTGAACGATGTGATTATGTTTTGCTCGTGCCATAATGTCGAAGACATCGGAAGAAGCTGATGATGTGATGCTTTCCACTGGGCGTATGTGCACTGCTACGTCCACGTCGCCTTTCCACGTTCCTGCATACACCTCGCTAAACCTGTGTTTGTAGAGTAAACTGTGCAGCTGTACAGACTGTCGAGGTGTTTCCTGGTAATCACTGCCGTTACTGAGTGGGGCTCGATCCTCGCGCAAACACGGCGTCGACAGCTTGCAACACAGTCCACCCGCGGCGCGCGAGTAATGTTTGACAAGGTCATTCAACGTGTTGAACCTCGCAGGCGTCGGCGTAGGGTGCGTTGGAATAATATAGAAACACTTCTTTGTACTCTCACTGTTATGGATTTTGTAGTGTCTGATGACTCTTCCGCTAAGAACTGAAAGATAGTAGTTCCCCTGGACTAACTCAGATTCGCGAATGATGAATGTACCCGAGGGATAGTTTCCAGTTGATAACCTGCGCTCGACCTCCGTGCACGTGACACTGCCATGATACCACCTATGCGTTGGGAATTTGAATATCATTGTAAGCTCAAAAGTAATGAAGATTCGCGAGTAATTCTCCCTAACAGTCAACATATCAAAATGTAAGCTTTCTTAGGCTGAAACAAGTTACTTCTTGGTAGTCATGTTATTTTTGTCGGCGAATACATGAACGAGATCAATGTAATGAACGAGGAATTTCGAATACTGCATGAGGATTACACATAGATCGCTTCATGTTGTCCTGTTGAGTTTACAGTTCATGTTTCATGACTGAAAAGGTTTACCCCTTTAAATAGCCGTGACATGGCCCCTTTAACCGTCCTGTTGAGCGTACAGTTCGTATTTCATGACTGAAAATGCTTATCCCTACAAATAGCCGTGACATGGCCCCTTTAACCGTCCTGTTGAGTTTACAGTTCGTGTTTCATAAGAGCAAAGGCTTATCCCTACAAATGTCCGTGACATGCATGGCCCCTTTAACCGTCCTGCTGAGCTTACAACTCTTGTTTCATAACTGTTAAGGCTTATCCCTAAAAATAGTCGTGACATAGCCCCTTTAACCGTCCTGTTGAGCTTACAACTCTTGTTTCATAACTGCAAAGGCTTATCCCTACAAATAGCCGTGATATAGCCCCTTTAACCGTCCTGTTGAGTTTACAGTTCGTGTTTCATGACTGTTAAGGCTTATCCCTACAAATAGCCGTGACATGGCCCCTTTAACTGCCCTGTTGTTTTATGTTAAATTGAATTGGAATGAGCTACGTTGTGTTTTATGCTGTGCTCTTGTGTGCTGTGTTATGTCATGCCATGTTATGTTATGTTATGTTATGTAGTGTCATGTCATGTTGTGTTGTGTCATCTTGTACCGGTTATGTTATGTTATGTCATGCCATGTTGTCCATGTCAAATCGTATTATGTTATGCCGTGTCATGTTACGTTATGTTACGTTATGTTATGTTATGTTGTGTTGTGTTGTGTTATGTTATGTTATGTTGTGTTATGTTGTGTTGTGTTGTGTTATGTTATGTTATGTTGTGTTATGTTATGTTATGTTGTGTTATGTTGTGTTGTGTTGTGTTGTGTTATGTAATGTTATGTTATGTAATGTTATGTTATGTTATGCTATCTTATGATACGTTAGCTATGTTGTTATGCCATTTGGTATTGCGTTACGTTACGTTATGTTATGTTACCGCGTCGTAATTACAAGTATTTGTATTTGTATTTGTACAGATAATTATCACGTAAGAGCAAAACCGTAGAATTTGTATGAACTTACGATTGACGTTCCAACGGTCCTTCAATCCTATTACCATTGCCTGCGTTTGCTATAAAAATAATTAAGATGTTTTACAGTAGGTAATACACTGCTGTCTGTATCTGTCTCTCGTATCTCCACCTGTTTTTCTATTTGCCCATCTTTCCATCTGTCTGTCTGTCCGTATGTTTTGTATAGATAGATACACAGACAGCCAGACAGTCGAGTGGGTAAATGAATTAGTCAAAAGATGCACGAATGATTGAAGTTCGGTTATACAATGATTGGATAAACAGACGGACAGACAGACATGCAGATACACACAAACACATCGATCCATCCGCAATTACCTACCTACCTACCTACATACACATGCATGCATAAGTCCGCCCATACATACATACATACATACATACATACATACACACATACGTACGCACGTTCATACATACATACATACAGACAGACAGACATACATACATACATACATACATACATACATACACACACGCATACATACATACACACATACAGACAGACAGACAGACAGACACACCCCCACCAACCTAGCTATGGCTTCCCATCTTCTTGCCTACCTTCATAAATCCATGTTCCCTATACCGTGCTATGGTCTTATTGTGCAATGACTGGTATTACTGACCTTTAACAGTGCTCTGGGCTCGCTTTTGGTTTCTATCACTAAGAGTGTCATTCATAAGTATCAATGTCTGAAAACGTAAAGCAAAAAAAAAATAAGAAAACGTTTGATTGTCAAAAACAACTTACTACAGCGGGGATTTAGCATTTCAACGTCAATCATCCGAAAGTGCAAATAAAATTCTCAAAACTATAAACTATTTTAATACAAAAATAATTGACTCGAACCTTATCACGAAATGATATCCTCTCTTGTTTCTTGATAATCGACCTCAGTAGATTTGTCTGGTTCGCAGGTTTTGTGGCTGCCGTAATCTCTTCTGTGTTTCCACGCACATTCAGCTCTTCACCACGAACTACCCAATGATACAACAGCTGCAAATACGGGGCTGCTTCTATCGGGGAATTTTGTAAATAGTCAATCTCGCTCTTGCTGTTTCCTAGAGCCAGCAGAGTGCGTGATATTCTGTTCCAGTAATCGAAGAACTGAAACACATTAATGTCTTTTGACGATGCATGCTCGTATATATCGTTAAAGTAGCATGGTATTCGTGCTATATTGGCCTGTTTGGATGTGTCGCTCCTGCGCGGCTTTTTGTCCCAGCCCTTGGAGGGCATGCTCATCCCGCATACAGTTTGTACCAGCGCAAGCAACAGCTTCATCCCAAATTCTTTAGAATCTGCTGGTTCCCCACTAGGGGGAAAAAGTACGTCCCATTGAGCCTGGCTAATTATCCGTTTGCTAAGAAGGGTTTGTAGCATGCGCTGTTGCGCTCTAAGATTAGATGCAATGATGCGAGGTGGAGTTTGGTTGAACTGTTTTCTCAGTGCTTCGGTACCACCTTGAAATACAAGCCTCGCTAGTTTGGCGCAATACTCTTTCCCTTTAGAATGCAGATGAGGAAAACTGTCTGCAGCTGCCATGACAAGAACTGCGTTTTTGACTATAAAGAAAACAAAGTTAGTACTTTGCACTATTATGTATTAGCATAAACATTTAAACTAAAAGTATTATTATTATAGGGGGGGTTGGCGCAGTGGTAAGATCTCTGCCTCCCAACCCTAAGGTCCCGGGTTCAATCCCCGGCCTGGTCGAGGGTTG
>JANVCJ010031440.1:986-13856 GCA_026413505.1 Epizoanthus ramosus | reverse complement strand
CTGTTGTTGAGATTGTTTGTTTGGTTCGTCTTCACACTCTTCACGTTCCCGGCACCACGTGCTAGCGGGACGTTACACCCTACATTTACACCAATGTGCGCGTTTCTCCAGCATGTTCGCACGTTTCTCCAGCATCATGCCTAAGAATTGATAAACAATACTTGTCAAGAGACAAAATTATATCATGACACAAAGTGAGATAACAACACAACAGCGAGAACGCAACGTAACGCAGGAAAACATACTCAATGCAACACAACAAAACAACGAAACACTACAAAACACTACAACACATGCAGTACAAAAAAAGGTGTCAAATGTAGTTAGCTCGTGTGAACTAATTGGGTACACAAAGCCTACGGTTTAACGTCCTTATCCGAGAAGACGTGAAGGTCTGACCATTTGCAGATTTTACAGCAAACGCAGCACCTTCTCCTCGTCTATTTTGAAATCCACAACTCGCAAGGCAAACCAATGCAAGGCATTGGCAATACATCGCAATGTACCATTTTGTATTATCCGTTACAGCGACAAGTCCTCGCCGAGGAAGATTTCTTCTTCAATAGAAGGAATATATATATAGGCATCCTCGGGCAGGCAACACAGCGGACACACTCGGCACAACATAACTTAGTATATAGTCCATTAAAAGAAAAGTATAGATAATTAAATAATCAACAAACAAACATGCATTTAAACTGCCAGAAAAATACATATCAAGTGTTTCCTCAATTAAGAACTCGCACCTTCTCCGTTCACCATCATGATCGCAACAGAAATCAACAGCAACCCCAGCAGAACTTCACGATACATTTTCTTTATGAGACGCTTGTCAGATGATGAAACTGAAATAATTAAACAAGATTTAATGAATTGTGAATGCACGTGACTCAATATACAGGAAAGGTATACTAAAAGTAGTGTAACGGGGTCGACAAGTTCACGATGATCGCCATATCTCCTACGTTAAAAGATAAACATTCTAACTTTCCTTTACCATACATGTATTCTCGTTCAAAATCTACTGTATCTAAAACTAATCTCTCTTGTAATTATACAATAAAAATGAACTCAATTTAAAGGGGCATGTCACGGTAATGCGCATGCTCTCAACTAATGTCAGGAACAAGCCTTCACAGTCATGAAACACAAATTGTAAACTAAACAAGATGACAAGAAATGGTTAAATGGTTATATCGTGCAAAAACCGAAAGTCTAAATAGAAGAAACACAATTTTGATAGCGAATGGATTTAACTTATTTACTAACATGTGTCGCCTAAAGTGGAACATTTACATTGCGCCTTTTCCATATGAATATGCTCAAAGGTGAATTACAATAATCAGTTTACCCCCAGCGAACCGAAAGCATATATAGGCGCCTTTGGCAGCCGCTTTCATGCGGTCTATGTATGCTGGTACTCATTTCCTGTGATTTGTGGAGAATTTCGTACATTGAAAAAGTGCCTTGAAATAGCCATGACATAGCCAAAATCATAATAAAAATCCCAAACTTCAACAAATTGTAATATTTGTTGGCAGCAATGAATACAAACTCTGCTTCATTCTATTTACTTCAGTACAAAATGCATCTCGATGCGAAGTATATTGAAAAGAAAATCAACGACTACCCTGTTTTAAACTGGCTCGTTTCAGTTTGTCTACTGAATCGTGTCCAATACTGATCAATCAACAGCGTGCCTGCTTCCATAGCACAGCTTTCAATCAATGAACCGGCGTTAACTTCATATCATAGGGTCAAAAATGAGTTGAATTGTCGGTAAATTCTAGTTCCTTGGCCATTTATCTAAGACAGATATTTGCTGAATTACTACAATATGAATATTCTAGACATCGGCAACGCAAAAAAAAAGAAAATTCGGTTTGCTACCCGCCCCATCTTTGTAAAAGCCCCGGTGTCCCATATTTTTTTTTTCATTTTATATTTTCCTATTTTTATTTGAAAAGGTATTCAATGATATCCTACAACATTTGTGTATAGGCATTAATTTATTATTTTCTTGTAGGCTGTCTTTTAATATTGTTTTTCAAGATTTACATTCCAGCAAAATTTTAATGGTAAACTTGTAAGTATTATACAGTAGATGTGGTAAGGATTATTGACGCAAAAGATGAATTCATACATTTTATAATTCGATTTTCTAAAGGTTACTTGTTTCCTTTTTGAACTGTAAAGTACATTATTTAAATAAACGGCATGTTCACATGTGTTAAAACTTCGTAATTTTAAAATATGTTGAGACACAGTGGTTGTAGCATTCAGTCACCACAACGTGAACTTTAGAAAAAACCTCCTCCACCCTACCATAACATTTTGGAAAAAAGGACGCTAACCAACTTTATTTTTATTTGTAGCCTTATCTTAACCGTGTACGTCACAAAAGCTCGTTAAGACTGTGCACATTTTCGTTTCAAGCCGAACCACTGGCCGGGAAGCCTGTGTTTGAAATTAAGTGATGGCGATAAATGAGAGTCCTTGAACAACGAAACACTTTCTTTAGTTTATTATAGGCTTCGAAACAAGGAATTGATGAGTCAGTCCAAATAAAGCTTTAAACCAAACGAAAATAGAACGCGGAGTAAAATAGAATAACGGAAGAATATATTCACTATACTCAGGGCTACAAAAATGTCTGTTTTTGTAATGTATAGAAAAACGCAAGCTATATATCAGTCAGTTGCAAAGTTATCCTTTGACTTTCCCTCTAATATGTTTTCAAAGGAAATAGCAATGGGCCGTGCGGTTAGAATGTGGTTTCCTTTTGTTAAACTTTCAAACCGCCAACGTTTCAAGCAATGTATCTTTATCATCCAATGTAAACTTACCCACAGTACAAGAGCTGTCGCTGTCACTTCCTCCAAGTTCGGGATGAAGATAGTTACTGTTCGGTAATAACAGTTTACTTATAGAACATAAAATCTTGTCAGAACAATAGGAAACGAGTACGTTCAACAAATAAACACAATCAATGCCTTTTTCTAAACGTGAGAATAATTTCCAGTGACTGAGTAGAAATGCCGAATATTTGAATATTTTAAGTCATTAAGATTAATAATATCCCACTGAAAATTATTCCCACGTAGGGTGACATTTCCCTGAGGCCTTAAGTTGGTACAGTCACGAGTCTTTCTCATTGAACATTTTAATGTTTCAGGTTCGATAACTACCATCTTATAAGAAAACCTAGCCAGAGTTGTACAAATAAAAGCATAAAATAGTTGTGATATTGTTGAATAATTTACATTCGTGCAATTTCGCTTTTCTAATCCATCATTTTGTATTGTAATGCGCTTTTGAATATTTCTATGAATTGGCGTAACATAGATATTTATTAGAATTATTATCACCATATTAATGACTAAAATGTTTGGACTTACAATTTTCAAACTATAAATTTAAAACAAAAATTTCAAACTCTATTTGGTACATTTCCGGCGGACGTCTGCTCTTGAAATTTCGGATTTGCAAAATGTCGCAGTAAGTAACGAATTAAAATACTTTGAGACAATAGATAGAAAGATAATGTTAATTACAGCTTCGTCGAGAATAAATTATGACTAATTAGCAGTAGCAGTGTCGAGTGATGTTACAAGTCTTGCTTGTTATGAAATCCTTCAGTTAAATTACAGCAAATTGCATATGTAACGGAAATATACGTACTTTAATGTTTAGAGACATATTTGGGACTGCACGTTGTTTTCTTGGGAAGGTCAGACTTTTCTATTTCAGTTTAGTTAAAAATTTGGACATCCGAAAATGTTCGTGATTACACTATTACTGTTAACCAAACTACTAGCTTTCCCAAAGTATTTCGCCCAACAGAACCAATAAGACAGCTAGCATCCTATCCGCTACTGTTGTCTTGTCAGACTTGCAATTGGCGAATTTTTAAATGCACTTCAGTACCGAACATTTCAAAGTACTGGCAGGGGCCGGGGATGGTGTGTGGAAGTTGAGTGGAAAATGGTTTGCTTACTATAAGGAACCATATATTGTTAGTGACGATCCATTTATTATTGTAGGATGGCAGTGCAAGAATGGTTTGCTTACCATAGGGAACTATATAATGTTAGTTACCGTCCATTTAATATTCTTGGGTTGGGGTAGAAGAATGGTTTGCTTGCAACTGATTTTTCTATCCAAATTGATCTGCAAATTATTTTTTGCTCTTTCTCATACATTTATCATACCGGACAAATTACTCTTTTTCGTCAGTTTCGATTCAGCCTCCCACCCCCACAATCAACGCATTCTCAATCTTTATTCCTCGTCGAAGCACTTCAATTTGTTATATATCACGAGGTCGTTTTATCAATTTGTATACTTTTCGCCTCGTGTTAACACCTACCGCCGTCAGGAGTCCGGGGAGTATTTTAGATTCCAATATTCGGCAACATCGTTTCGAAGCAACCTCTCTGGAAATAAATCCCTCTCTCCAGCCACTATTTTGAAAACTGCTTTTCCGTGAAATAAATCCGTCAAAAACTAAAATAAAAATAGATTTATTTACTACAATAATAAACTTCAATTTCGGTCAGTATAATTCAAACTGCCTTGTTATTTCATACCGACACATTTTTCTTCTATCAGTAATAAAAGCTCCTCCCCCCTACCCCCACGGTTACAAGCCTCTTCAATTTTAAGCCAACGCAAACCCTTTCCAATGTCATCACTACAGCTCATAACAAAACAGAAAACAAAAACAAATGTTGATCAAATAAAGGGCACAGAAAATATTTGTCAAATTGTTTGAATATTGTAACATATTTATTGGAAAGCAAAAAACGTTTCCGAGAAATAGAACTTATCACGTTTCCGCCTCACTATTTGTTGGGGAGGGGGGGGGGCAATCACGCCTAAAATTACAGCAAATGTGAGATTTTGGCCGAGCTTAGAGCTCCCAAATCGTTGATTACGATACTTATTGCGTCGTCTGATAGGTATCAGAACTTAGATTATTTTCTTCAAACAAGACGAAATGGTTTAAAACATAACTTCTGCAATTATAGTTTTTATAACTTCATACAAATCTTCTAATTGTGTTCTATACGATTACAAAGAAATATGAGAGAAGTTGTTAATAAAGAGATTGGACTACGCATGCGCAGCTTAGGTGCCAAGGAAGTGGCAGCAGTAGACAGCTGTTTCGCTCTTGTTAGGGCTCGTCAATCTTTTCTCCAGCGCCGCCTGTTACTCCCAAGGCGGACCTACATCTGCAGGTCTATTGAAACCTCAGTTACCATACTATGTGTGTGGGACCTTAGTGCTGCGATGTTAGCATGACGTAGTTCAGGAATATACCTTCCGACACACTGTCAGGAGAAAATGGTACTTGCCCAGTTCGGCTCATCATCAGATACCCAGGGCCCTAGGTTGTCCATCACTCAAGTGTGTATCTGGCCGTTTCAGGCCTAGGAAAGTTTGCCAATGTTAATAAAGATATTGAACTACGCATGCGTAGCTTAGGTGACAAGAAAGTGGCAGCAGTAGACAGCTATTTCGCTCTTGTTAGAGCTCGTCAGTACTGCATACCTGTGAGAGAATTTTAATTCGGTTTACTAACGTCATGTCGTCGAAATTGATCTTATGTTTTGCCAAGTGAATAACGTAGCTAATTTCTACATTTTAAAAATTCGAAAATTCGAAAATCCAGCAAAACTGATGAGACGGTTACAGAGGTCGAAGCTCGGCCAAAATCCCATGCATTTGCTGCAAATTGACGCGTGGTTGCGCCCCAACAAAGATGGCGGCGGAAACCGTGATAGATTCTATTGTCTTCTTCAGTAACGACTTTGTTTTTCCTTTGGTTAACAAATTCCCCAGGGTAGGAATTTCACGGGCTATAAAACAACGTTATTTTTTTGTGCATTTAACAAAGAATAACACAATCAATGTCATTTTCCTGATGTGGGAATAATTTTCAGCCGGTGATGTACAATTGAATACTTTAAGACTAGATATCACTCAATGAAAAATATTCCAAAATTGGGGTAACATTTCTGAGAGCCATTACACTGATAGAGTGACAGAGATCTTCTAATATTTTTAAAAAACAAAGAATTTTATAGGATATATTGATATATATATCAATCATTCCAATGTTTCAGGTTCGATAACTACAATATTATAAGAAAATTAAACCTGTCGAGGGTTGAACAAATAAAGGCACAAACTGAAATAGTTGTGATATTGTAAGTTGAATAATTTACATTCATACAATTTCCCTTGTTTACCTTCATTTAGTATTGTAATGCGCTTTTGAATATTTTTATGAAATTGGCGTAATATAGTGAATCATTAGAATTATTATCACCATATTAATGACTGAAATGTTTGGACTTTGGGCTTGTTTTCAAACGAGAAATTTAAAACAAAACTTTCAGACTTTTTAGGTCAATTTCGATCATATGCTCTTAAAATTTCAGACTTGTTAAAAGTAAGTAACGAATTAAAATACTTTGAGATAATAGATAGAAAGACAATGTTACTCACTGCGACGTCGAATTTAAATTATAACTCATTACACCGATGAAGATTCAGAAGCGAGACCGATGGAACAGATAAAGAAATGCACCAATATCGGCCGAAAAATAAGATTTGTTGAATTTGAAGAACCTGTCATTCAGTTTGATACGGAGACCATGCTGATTATTAAAAGTTGTGATCCTTGCGAATACCAGTAACGGTGTCGAGTGCTGTCACAAGTCTTGCCTGTTATGAAATGCTTCAGTAAAATTGCAGAAATTTGCATATGTAACGGAAATATACGACATCAGTTTGCGACTGCATGTTGTTTTCTTAGGAAGGTCAATTTTTCTATTTGAGTTTAGTTACAAATTTTAGACATCCGAAATTTTTCGTGATTACACTATTACTGTTAACCAAACTAGTAGCTTTCCCAAAGTATTTCGCCCAAAGGAACCAATAAGACAGCTAGCATCCTATCCGCTACTGTTATCTTGTCAGACTTGCAATTGGCGAATTTTTAAGTGCACTTCAGTACCGAACATTTGTCATGGACTGGGCCACGAGACTGATTAATTCAAAAGATGTGTAATGTGAGCGAGCGAGAAAAGAGCACGTGCCAAATGAGTGACAAGTAATATGAGATTTTTATGAACAAAAGAGTTAACATTAAGTGATATAGATTCAGTGCCAATATGCGAGTGCCGTGTAACAATCTGAAAACCTTGTGAATCTGTGAGTATTAAAAACGAGAAATTACCAAACTCAATTGTGAAGTTACTGGATACATCCCTGGAGGCGGGAATCCACAACACCTGGCACCTCCGACTAAGATTGTCTATAAACCCAGATGTCGTAAGTATAATTACGTCCTGAATTCCGAAACTCCAAGCCGACGAGAAACAAAAAGGATCTGAAAACGGGAGCGGCGGCCACCGTAGAAGATGGAGGCCACACTCAAAACTAAACTGACGCAGCTAGAGAGAGCCAAGGAGAAAAGCAACAATGTGTTAAAAACTAACAAAGAGAGTGCTATAGCGAGACAAATTGAGAACTTAAAAGAGATTTTAACCGAAGTAAACAAATTGCACCGAGCCGTCGAAGCAGAGAAAATAGCAGCCGAGTTGAGCAGCAAGGAAATTGACCAGTGGAGCCACGACATAGAGGCTAAGATTGAAGAAGGTGACGAAGAAGTTGAATCTCTTGAGACATGGATGTCTGAACAGAAAATTATAAGAGAAAGTAAGGAGCAAGAAGAGAGAATGCAGTTCGAGATCAGACTACACGAAACTCGACTCAAATTACAAGAGAAGCTTCAAACGAAAGTGGAGACTGTTCAACAACCCGATAGCGAATCGCCTGTTCGAGCGAGACTACCCAAGCTGAGAATAACAAAGTTCAATGGGTCCTATTCAGACTGGATGCGGTTCTGGGGGGAATACTCCGAAACGATTGACAAAGCGAATATGGCAGGGACGACAAAGTTTACATTCCTCAAAGAAATGCTTTGTGACAGGGCGCTGAAGATGATAGAAGGCCTCCCTCCTAACGCAGAAGGCTACAATCGAGCAGTGGCAATTCTAAAGGACAGGTTCGGAAAAGAATCTGAAATTGTGAAAGCCTACGTAAAAGCCATCCTTGATCTCCCGCACCTACCCACTGCAAATCCAAGGAAAGTGCACGACTTTTATGAGAAACTGGCGTACAATGTACAATCATTGGAAACACTCAAACGACTGCCGGCCGTAGATGGAATTGTCTCGATGACCCTTGAAAAGTTATCGGCAATCAGAGGAGACCTTGTGCGAAACGATCCGAATTGGGAAAATTGGACTTTCTCACAATTTACTGAAGCACTTAGCCTGTGGACGCGTCGAAACCCGATCGACAGTGTTACAAGAGCTGATGACAAGCAAATTAAGCCAGGCCGAGCTTATGCCACTCAACAAAAGAAAAGTCAACCTACGCCTAAGATCAAATCATGCGTCTATTGTGACGAGACCACACACAGATCCTCAAATTGTGAAATCGTGTCAACACCCACGGACCGGAAGAAGGTTTTGGTTGCCAAGAAACTGTGTTTTAACTGTACAGGGTCTGCCCACAGAGCGTCAGAGTGCAGAAGTACTGCGACCTGTCAACACTGCAACAAAAGACACCACACTTCGATTTGTGACATGTTAAATTCAAAAGCACCGAAACCGGAAGGGATGTTGACAGCGCATCAACCTGACAGCTGTGAAGTAGTGTATCCGGTTGTATTGTTAGAAGTTGACGGCATCAAGACACGTGCATTGCTTGACACAGGTTCTGGCAGCTCTTACGCCTCTGCCAAATTAATCAACGCCCTTGGCAAGAAACCAACAGAAACGAAAACGAAGAGAATAGAGATGATGTTGGGCTCTACTACAACTGAAGTAGAAATCTTTTCCGTGAATATCAAATCGATAGATGGCGAATTCTCCATGGACGTCGATCTGACGAAAGTACATAAATCAGAACTTATGTGCTTGGATAATCCTCACTATGAAACACTGCTGAGCAAATATGCCCACCTGAAGGGCGTAAAAATCAATGAGCAAAATACCAAGCAACTTCCCATCCACGTAGTGCTCGGAGCGAGCGAATACGCAATCATCAAGACGAAAACGGCACCAAGAGTAGGCACGCGTGGACAGCCAGTGGCAGAGAGAACACATCTGGGATGGACCTTAATGTCACCAGGCCGAGAAGAAGTTGTTAGCCCGCTCCTACTGACCCGATCCACTAGTTCAGACTATGAACAACTCTGTTCCCTGGACGTGCTCGGTTTAGAAGACATGCCAGAGAACGACCAAGGTATGGTCTACAGTGAGTTCAAAGAGCAACTTACGCGAGATCCAGCTGGATGGTACGAAGCCAATTTGCCTTGGAAGGGGAATCACCCTCCCCTTCCGACAAATGAGACCGGAAGTCGCCGACGATTAGACTACCTCATCAAGAAACTGCAGCGCAGCGGAGAACATGAAAGTTATGATGCAATCATACAGGAACAACTTCAACAGGGTATTGTAGAGCCAGCCCCTCAAGTCGCCAAGGGAAAAGAGTTCTACATCCCTCACAAGGGAGTGGTGAGGCAAAATGCAGAAACCACGAAGCTGCGCATTGTATACGACGCTTCAGCGAGGGAGAGTTCAAACAAACCGTCCCTCAACGACTGCTTGCATCCAGGACCGCAACTTCAAAACCTCCTATGGAGCGTGCTCGTGAAGACAAGATTCTATCCCATCATGTTAATGGGCGATATACAGAAAGCCTTTCTCCAGGTTAGAATTAAAGAAGAAGAGCGAGACTCCCTCCGATTCCACTGGAGGAGGCCAGAACATTCTGAATTAGAAATCTACCGATTCACACGTGCCCTATTCGGACTAACATGTTCGCCATTCCTGCTGGGAGGAGTAATCAACCAGCACCTCGCAACATGGGAAGCTAAGTACCCAGAAATCGTCAAGGAGATACGAGACGGGTTGTATGTTGACGACCTGTTGTCAGGGGGAGTCACAGTTGAAGAAACACAGATGAAGAAGAAAGTAGCCACCGAAATCTTCAATGACGCAACATTCAAGTTGCACAAATGGCACTCGAACTCGAAAGAGTTAGAAATGGACAGTGACCCTCCCGGGGGCCATGACGAATTATCGTATGCAAAACAACAACTCGGAACAACTTCGTCAGAAACCAAGATGTTAGGCCTGCCGTGGGACAGAGCCAATGACACTGTGAAAGTAGCCTTCCCAGGAGATGCAGCAGAACCCACCAAGAGAGGAGTCCTTTCCAAACTAGCCAAAATCTACGATCCGTTAGGCTTGGCATCGCCAACAACCCTTACCGGAAAACTGATTTTCCGGGACATATGCGACCACAAGTTGGCCTGGGATACCAAGATACCTGAACCTCTACGCAAGCGATGGGACAAGTGGTGGTCACAGCTGTCTGTCCATGTTACAGTGAAGCGTCCACTCGCCCCTCATCACCTACCGATCAAGGAGATAGTCTTACACTCATTTGGAGACGCAAGTTCGCAAGGCGTGTGCTCGGCAGTCTACGCGGTAGTGAAACAGGGACAAGAGACAACGCAGGGACTTGTCTGTGCCAAGTCGCGACTGGCCAAGCGGAATCTTACGATCCCACGGCTGGAGTTGATCGCCGGTCACATGGCTGCAAACCTCGCCACAAACGTACGTTCTGCCCTTGACAACTATCAAGTGACAGTACATTGCTGGTTGGACTCAACCGTAGCCCTGTATTGGATCCACGGACAGGGGGAGTACAAGCAGTTTGTAGCCAACCGCGTCGACAAAATTCTCCAACACAAGAATATCAAATGGCACCACGTTCCGACTGCCGAAAACCCAGCAGATCTGGGGAGCCGCGGGGGAGACGTGATCAATGCAGAGCTATGGAAACATGGCCCAAAATGGCTGTTAGACCCGAAACAGTGGCCGCCAGATGTAATTCTCGAGCCTTCAGCTGAAACCAAGGCCGAAACAAGGATCACAAGAGATGTACTCGCCGCAGCAATTCCGACACAAGACACTTTCGACTGCCTACTAACCAACCACCAGCTTTGGATGGTTCTACGAATCGGAGCATGGGTAAGGCGATTCATTCACAATTGCAAGCCCTTCACCACAACCAAGGCATCGGGTCCACTAACGACAGTAGAGATAGAAGCCCAGAAGCAGTGGTGGATCAAGCGAGCTCAGCACGATGCCCAAAACAACCCTCGCTACACGGAGGATCAACTCCAACTAAACCTACAGCTTAATGATGAGCAAGTCCTGGAGTGCAGAGGACGCCAGCAGGGAGAATACCCCATCTACCTGCCAGACCATCATCCCTTCACAAGCAAGCTTGTCCATATAGCCCACCTCTCGACACTGCATGGGGGAGTCGCACTCACCATGGCCAAAGTGAGAGAGCTCTACTGGGTCCCACGTTTACGGCGCCTAGTCAAGAAAGTACGTGGTAACTGCTGGGGGTGCAAGAGGTTCCGTGTCAAGGCCTTCCAGTCACCTCCACCTGGAAACCTACCCATTACCCGAACTGAAGGCGACACACCATACCAAGTCATAGGAGTCGACTTCGCTGGCCCTATAAAATACCTGATCAGACCCAGAAAGGAGAGCAAAGCCTACCTGGCATTGTATGGATGCAGTCTGACCAGGGGGGTATACCTAGACCTGCTACGATCCCTTGAGATGGATGAGTTTATTGCCAGCCTCAAACAGTTCATTGCCCGACGTGGACGGCCCGAGTTAATCCATTCTGACAATGGGAGCACATTCAAGGCATCAGCAAAATGGCTCAAAGCAGCACAAGCAAGTGAGAAGTTTAATGACTACTTAGCTAAAAACTCCATCAGATGGCAGTTCAACCTCAGCCGAGCTCCCTGGTGGGGTGGCCAGTTTGAGCGCCTTATTGGTCTTTTCAAGAGTGCATTCTACAAGACTATAGGCAATGGCACCCTGCATTGGGAAGAGCTAAAAGAAGTAGTCCTCGATGTGGAAGTCGCCTTGAACAACCGGCCCCTGAGCTACTTAGAGGATGACATCCAACTACCGCTACTTACGCCAAACTCAATGCTGCACCTTAACCCGAACATCCTACCCGAAATTGAGGCGCACCACATTCCTGACACAGATCTGCGAAAGAGAGCCAAATATCTGACTCGCTGCAAAGATATGATGTGGGGTCGCTGGACCAAGGAGTATGTGCGCAACCTTAGGGAAACCCACCGGCGAGCTGGGGGTGAACAAACACCCCATCCACTGATTGGAGACGTACTAATCATCAGAGATGATTCAAAGAATCGGAATCATTGGAAACTCGGAATCGTGGAGAAGCTTATAGAAGGAAGAGACGGGGTGACGCGTGCAGCCAAGCTAAGAACAACCAAGGGAACCCTCGAGAGGGCGGTACAGCATCTCTACCCCCTGGAGCTGTCATGCGACAAGCAGCAGCCAAGGATACTCAGACCAGAAGCACCAGAATTCCAGCCGAGACCCAAGAGAACTGCTGCAGCTGTGGCAGAAAGCAGAATACGAGCGATAGCCAATGCAGAACAGGAATAAACTCAGTGCCGAAGTGAACAGTGAATGTTGATTTGAATATCGAACATAGCTATGAACATTGGATGCGGATATGTTGTTGTTATGATCAATGTTATGAGTTGTTATTATCTTCATTAAGTTAGCTAAAATTGAACATTGAGGCCCAGTTTCAGCAAGACATGCACGACTCTCCTGAGATAGTGCATGGGGGAGTGTGTCATGGACTGGGCCACGAGACTGATTAATTCAAAAGATGTGTAATGTGAGCGAGCGAGAAAAGAGCACGTGCCAA
>JANVCJ010031329.1:0-13859 GCA_026413505.1 Epizoanthus ramosus | reverse complement strand
AATCGTGTTTCTTGTATTTAGACACTTTCGGTTTTCACAATATATAACCATTTTATCATTTCTTGTTATCCTGTTGAGTTCACAACTTGTGTTTCATGACTGTCAAGGCTTTGTTTCTGACATGACTTGAGAGCATGCGCATTACCATGACATAGCCCCTTTAAATAAACAAACGAACTGTTATAAAATAAAGAACCTATTTCGGATATCAGGCTGGACAGGTCCTTATATGTACTGATACTGATAATTTGAGCCGCCAGGTTTTTAACTCAATTAGGTTCTTACAAGTGGCCCGTAAGCATTAAAAAAAATCGAAGCAGCACAGACTTTTCAATCTTTTGCATCTCAAGCCAACACGCACAACAACGACAACGACAACAACAATAACAGACCGAAAATTTGGGAAACATTTTAAGAATTATTATTTCAAAAGTTTTAAATATTTTAATTAGATCAGTTGAAGGCTTTCCTAATTTTAAATCACGAACACTGATCGCCAAAGCAGCAGTATAACAACAAACTCAGCCATCCGCCACAACCATACTGAATCATGCAGGACACTGTACAAACGCCTTCACATTGCCGTAAGGTGCCCTGTAACTGGGTTCAGATATTAGGCCGCCCCCCCCCGACTTCCTAAAACATAAGCCCAAACATTTTAGATGCAAAGTACTTCCAAAAATAAGACTTCTTTAAAATTTTAATAGGATCCTCGAATCGGCCCCACTGAGCGGAATATAAACAACGCCGGAAGAGGTCGCTATTTACATGCATTACTTCATTACATAATTGATTTTCTTAAATTGACGCAAGTTCTATCATTGATCGCAGTTTGTTGTAAACTCGTATATATATAAATGATGTTCTTTATTCAAGGAGTCATTTGGTACTCGCGTTGGACCCCGCTTTACTGGTTGTACTGCTATGTGCCGATAGGTAAGCAAACTCATAAACGATACGCGATTCCTACCATTCTCATTCTCATTGATTTTCTATATTTCGTATTCTCTATTTTCTATATGTTTGAAACATCTCACTAACACTTACAGAGGAATAACGCGTAACGTAAATTGAATTTCTGCTTAAGAAAAGTTACAGGCAGGTGTCACTGCTTCTACAAGTTACACAGTTGTGATATCATAAACCGGCTAAAATATCGGCGAGAGCTACGATTCAAAACAAGCTTACAAAGTTGACTCAAAATGTGCGGTGAGCTCAATATGGGCAATATCATCTCCATTTGTAGTTTGTTATTCAGTGAAGCAATATAAAGCGACCGCTAGTGTCTATAAACTGTGATATAAACACACCGGAAGTTGTAGAGCACGAGAGACGTTGATGCGGATCACGAGACGAAGCACAGTGTTTCCGTCTTGTTTCAAGTTGTTTCAAGTTGCTTATTCGGCGTGTATATCTATATTGTAGTTTATATACAGAAGATGCTGTTTCACACTGCTTTTATAAAATAGAATAAGACGAAGATAAAATGAGTGTATAAACATTCAGTTTTCCACATGTTCGTCACTCAGAGCGCGTGTTATATCTACTCTACTTCATAAGGGGAAATATAAATCAAGGTTTACGTCACAAAATTCTATTTTTAGCCGGTCAAAAAGCCAGTATCATAATACGCTATTTTACCAATTAAAAAGTTTCTCTCGCTCCAGTTCATTCTGTTGAATAAATTAGACAAAATGTGTCAGAGCAATGACATTCCGGATCCATCATGAACCCAGTGGTAAACCGTCATGACCCGTGAAAACATAAATGTTACAACGACATGAGTAAGAAAACAAATCAATTGGAACTTGAATCTAACAGTTATCGTGAAAATTTCTTCGAAAAAACTTTGTTGTGTTAACTCTGTACAGTGGTTTGCGATAACATCTTTCCTTAATTTCAAGTTTCAAATTTGTTTTTCACGTGATAAAATTTCTTGAATTATCCCGTATAAATGCCGTGCATATTTCTACGTGATTGAACTGAGTATACTTTATTTCTGTGTGTGGGCTATTACTCGTTTTCACTCAGTCGACAGGGACTCAATTGACAAAGGGCATGGCGGCCATGTTGGTGTCCCTAACAAAAGAAAGTAATTACAACTCTATTGTTATTGTACACCAACATGGCGGCTATGACGTCACATGCAAACCACGAATAGACGGTAACTTCTAATAATGCAAGGACCACTTGGACACACAGTTGCAGTTGTAGCCGGATCTATTATAGATCAGGATCAGCAGTAGACAATTTTAAAAAATGATAAACCAAAAGGATGCAAGGCTGATCGAACGGCTTTAAAATTAGAATAGACGGTTAGTTTTATTAACGTTGGCGAACTTTTATTTGTCGACATTAGGTCGACAATGGGTTCGACCCATCACTTATACTGCCCCAGCCCCAGAGCGGAAACAAATTTACTCTCACAGTGCTTCTCTCCGCCAGGTGCATAAAAATTATGGTCTGGGGGAGGGTGAGGTCACATTGCAATCCAGGGGGGAGTAATAGTGCTCCTTGACACCTCATTCCAGTACACACACCAGAGATAAGCAACGGACTTGATAATCCATGTTAGCTTCTTCAATCCTTGGTTAAGGCAGACTGGTCTAGTACTGTATCTTTGCCAAGTTACAGTGCATATAAACAAGATTTCGTGCTGCGGAAAACCAACACGAAGACGGCACTTCAGGGTACTTACAGCCTTTTGTCTAACCTCCTTTGTGCTGGTTCTAAGCTTGTCGAGAGCGGCAGTCAGTTTGTGGTTTCTGTGGTTTTTGAGCATGGTGTTTGCCCTTTTAAAATATTCCTACCTCAGATAAATAAATAAATAAATAAATAATTTAAACAATTGGCTGAAGTGCTTTTGGATAATTAATGACTGTCGGAAAACAGTTTTCCGCAATGAAACGACAATAAATCAATCCCCAGAACATTCTAAACATCGTATCTGACATTCACTTATTGAGTTATTTCCTTCATTTTGTGTCAATTATGGTTTATAAAAGAACGATAAACGGAGGCATTACATGCAACCTTGCAGGCTGAGGTTGCAAAGCCGATTCCTTAATTTCACTGCAGCAGTGAAAACGATAATTTGACCTCATTTATTCCTCGCATATTTGTTCTAGTCATTGCATGATATTAAACGTCAAACAATTTCCATTTCATTTGATACACCCCCGGTCCATTGAGTCATATATCTATCTGCGCAGTTGAGACCACAGAATGAGAGTAAGGTAGTCAGTTGTGATGACTGTTTTAAAATTCTACACTCTTCAGTGTTTTCATAAGCGGAACGTCAAAGAGGAGCTATAAAGGCTAGGCCGACATCGAACTTTATGTTGGCGATTTCAACCTGAAAATGTTTTGAAGAGACGTTCAGATCTTACTTTTGCACTTCCAAAAGACAGATGACATGTATATTCGACCATGCAATATCACTAATATCAAACATGTCCACTGACAATAGTTGTTTGTTTGAATAAATCAATCAAATCAACGGAAAGGTTTAAATATGTTATGTTTCTCGCCGTGAGTGTGGAAGGTTGAGCGGCTATAAACGTTTCGAACTCTACCGGGCGAAGGACTAGCGCTAGGAACGTCACTGAGCTAAAACACTCCACCCTCGCGGCGTTAACTGGAAATTTAGCACATCAACTTCCCGTTGATTTATCCACAAATTGGCCTACTTAGAAAACCTAATTCATGCAGTTTTAAACTATGCAGTATGGTAGACTAGTTTTGAGAAAAAAAATAGGGGTTCTACGTCGGCGAGTAGGTCAAATCAAGATTGATTAAATCAACTAGAAGTTGATGTTTATGCTGTTCGCCGTGTAGGTAGTAGGTTTAAGCTGACGTTTCGAGCGCTAGCCTTCGACAGAGCAATCAATCTCAGTTTTAAACCAGTCTAGCATTGAGGACATTGTTGCTTGTGAACCGGTGGAATTTTACGATGCAATTTTCAGTACTGTTCTGTTAGAATAGGGAAAGAATATAATAAATAGATAATTAGAACTGAAGAGGTAGTTAGTATTTAGAGAACTTCAATTATGTATATTGAACATTTACTTAAATCTCTTTCCCCAGCTCGAATGGCAAACAATTCCAAATTCAATATTCCAGCCTTGGCCTTGGGTATATTCGTAACATATTCTTTTAAAAACTGTTGGCTTTCTGATCCACAAAGTTATTATAAAAAATGGCCGTTCTTATGAAAAATAAGAGTACATCTCATAAATATTCTAAGTGATCTTCAATTAGGAACAATTTTGGGTAACTCTTCCTTGTGAAGTTTTCAGATATTTGCTAGTGTGCAATCGGTGTATAAAGATTTCCATGACAAGTGAAGTCTCATGCACTGATGAGTGTCCAGGACCGGTGTGTTACTTGTCAAGCCGAAAACTTGTTGTTCGTTGACAATAGCGAATCGAATTGTTAATAAGGACACTTGTCAAGGGAAATTTAGCCATCTTTATCATATTTTATCGAAGACAAAATATTTCAAACTAGGGAACCCGTGCATGAATTGTCTTCTTATTTACTGAAATTCTGGCTAGTCCAGTCATGACAAAACAATATGGTCTGTCTGCCCTTATGAAATACTTTTTTGTTTCTCGACCCTCCCGAATAGTCCAAAATCATTCCTTCTTCTTTACTTTGTAGTGGTTTGCCATCGAATTGAATCGCTTCAGTTGTTCCGTGATGTTTGATTTGATATTTGGCAGAATGTGAGGTGATATGAAATTTCAGCATTTTGAATGACATTTCTCCTCCAAAACCCACAGCTAGTATCCGAGTATATTTAGTGGTCCTAGATGTTGGAGAGGCTGAATTGAGACGCGTGTGACAGTGGCCTTGAAATACCAACATCGCGTGTGCGAATTTGCAATAATGGACAAGGACGAAATGGGAAATTATAACAGCGACAATTCTGAGTAACAAAATATATATCACGAACAATTTTGAATTTTAGACAAGAAGCACATGGTGTTCCCCTGACCGCGGGCCTCTGTAAATATCAGCAGTTGTTGCGGGGGTTGGCGCAGGGTGCGTTTCGCAGTTGATTAAAAAAATTGCAGCAAATAGTCTATTTGAAGGCAGTTTTCATAGTTATGCGTCGGCGATTCAGATACCTCAGTTAAAAGTTGCCGTCACCGAACACCGTATTTTCAGCTAAGTGCAGTTGGAATGCCATGTATGCTAGGAAGGATTCAGTTCGTCACTTCAATCATTTCCGTCCTTTTGAACTGTGGAATGCAGACTGCGCGGCTTGTGCGATCTCGGAGACTTGTGGTCACAGGCCGAGAGATTTTCTTGACCTCTGACCTTTGTCGCTGACGCAATGTATTAAGTACATTTTCTGCACGACAAGCAATCATATGTTGATTCTAAAAATATATCTATCGGCATTAATTGGTTTTCTTTGTCATGTTTAGTTGGTCATTGTCGAGGCATAATTTGCTGCAGGCGTTCATATTTTCTCTTAACAATAAATGATCATTATGAAAATGTACGGAGAATTTAAAACTCGATCAGTTAAAGCCAATCGCTTTTACATTCAACTGACAAAACCAAGTTACATGTTCAAACACAAATTTGTTATTTCACCCGGTCTACATAAGATGCTCGTCCTGCTGTGTTTCAGTGATTTATGATCACGACACAAAGTTATAAATTAAACGTGTGTTTCGACTCGGAGCACAAATTACAAATTGGGTTTCAATGTATTGAACCTTTATAATAACAAAAGCAGCAATCAACAGTTTCTTCATTAGATTATATGCATTTTAGTTAACAATATAAAATGTTAGTTTCAGAAGTTAGCAAAATGATATGAAGATTTTGGACTCATATCGCGACAATTCCAAAGAGTAAACATTGATAGTGATAAACTGGTTTCTTAAAATGAAAAAACTAGGTTTTCTCTTAAATCAACTGAGAGTTTATAATTATAATGAGCTGTGTTTTTCGCCATGGGGTGGAAGGTTTGATCTGGCGTTTAAAGCACTAACCCTTTGTCAGAGACTTCGTCAGAGCCCCTTGTTCTAACGAAGCCGAAGGACTAGTGCTCAAAACATCAGCTCAAACATAACCCATCACCTTTCAGTTGATTTATCCATATAAATAATTATAAAGCGCGTGGTGACCTCGGCATGAGCCTATTCTGAACTTCGCAACTTTTGTGATTTTTACTGCTGTGGCAGAAACACCATGCAAAAAGGCACACAAAAACAGGAACAAGAAAACTTTCTCTGCTAAGTAAAAATGTCATTTTTAGTGCTGCCGTTTGCATAACATAAATGCCTCGCCATTGGTGTGGATTGTTCTGCCTTCGTCTACTACATTCGTGAAAATTTCAAGCAATTGTTTTGGCTTCCTTTTTGACCCTCCAGCGCCGATAGCTGCCCGCCTAAGTGATCGTTATCGCCGCGCAAGTAGCAAACTTACACTGAAGTATTTTACTCAATGGCATATATTTATTACTATTTACAATTCCAATTGTTTAGAATGCATATTTTACATCTTTTCATTGTCAATATTGATGATTTTTGCTTTAAATAGAACAAGCACTCCATTACAGCGGCCTACTTGAAGTTTTGTGAGATTGTGCTCAATGAACTGGAAAATACCCAGAGAAAAAAACTTTGTAAAAACTTTTATCTTTTTCATGGCCAATTTGTGCTGTCAAGCTGTGAGTCAACTTAGAAACGTGGTCAGTCGTAAATCGTGCGTCGAATACGACACCAGTACTAGAAAGATTGTACTAGAAATAATAATTATTCAAATGTGATACAAAACAATCTTTTTAAAGGCTAACTTTTTGCATTTTTTTCTATTCCCTATTTTTGCGACTTAGGAAAACCAGTTTTAAATTAACTTGGATTACAGTAAACACCGAAAAAAAGCTTAGTTTGGCGCCTAGGTAGGCCCTGTCAAAATTAGTTTAGTATAGTTTGGCTTAATGAGAAAGATAAGAATCACTTAATCTATTTGAACAATCACTCTATTTGAAAGGACACTTTACAAGCCTTATTTTATGAGATTCATATTTATAATTCATTCATTATTTCCAAGTTGGAAATTTCTTTTAAATCTTTGCAGCCGAAAATAATGCCAGCCGCTTCACTATGGAATAGTCTAAAGTTCATAGACTCAGTTCATTATTATAATATTCGTTGTGATAATTTGAGTTCGGATTTATACAGTTCCGCGAGTTCGTCTGAAAAGACTGCCAAAGAATCTCGCTCCCGAGAAGTCTGTCGTTCTCTAAATGCTCCGCGCTATTGTCTCTTGCTGAATTTTTTCTTTAATATTTCTTTGTGTCTTCGCTTTGTCTACATTCCAACACTTCTGCGAGTTTCTCCCACCCGTACTTACATTAATAAAGTTCGAATGTGTAATTATTCACAAGTTGAAAAAGGCGACGGGCTGCCTGGCTGGTAGCGACGATTACTGTCATGTTTCTGGTCTGATTTACTGGCTTCGTCAGTTCATTGGCTATGAAGAGGTTTTGTGTCAGCTTCTAAGACTAAGTCCTACATTGCCGGCATCGGCATCTTGCTGTTGCTGTTGCTGAGGGTTCTGAGAGAGCTTCTCGTATGCCTCTCCTTCCCGGAGCGGCACTTTTTGTCGAGTTATTCCTGTCTTCTCAATCGGACAATTACTCTTTTTTCTTTGCCGCAAGTCTCTGAAGCACAGTTTTACCTCTGCCGCCCGACCTGGACTTCATTTTTCTGTTCTTTCTTCGCCTCAACTTCGCTTTCAACCACTTTGGCTGTAAAAAAAAGAAATCAGGAATCTTAGAGGAAAGAAAACAAGACTAGTAGCAATGAAAATGTTCTCCCTTGTATATGTATGTATATGTATATATAGGTATATATAATTGTATATGCGCGTGTCAGTAAGAGAAAGATTTTAAAACAGACTCAAAGATAAACAAAGACAAATCAAAGAGAAAGCTAAAGGAACAGAACTGACAGAGACAGCGAGAGACGAGAAGTGCATAATATAAACTACTCGGCCTTGGGGCAGGAAATCGCACCTTTCTTTATATTGATATTGGCGTATTGCTGTTAAAACGGTTTGGAAAGGTTTCTCCATTAAACCTAATGAAAATCAAAACAAGCGAGAATTAAGCGATACTCAGGAGAGATTAGCAGTTCGTATACGGCACGGATCAACGATTGTCAAATTTAGATTGAATCTCACTGCCTGAAGACCAAAACTTCAAGGAAGCTTAACTTTATCACAAGAAATCAAACTTGTTTGCCTTGGCATCAATCAGGTGAATAATTACACTTTAAAATGATCTGCTAATTGGATTGTATTGAGACCCAACATCGTACAGAAGTTATTATCAAAGTACATCGCTGATCGCACCACGTTCACAGTTCAACTTTCTGGAATGCGTTTATAACAAAAGATTCGCTTAATTTGTATATCTCGGATAAAGCTCTACTCAAACAGGTCTGTATGGCTGGTGACGCATATTTATAAGTGCAATACAGGCACGAGCTGTCAGATATCTACAAGCGAGTAAACGACTTCATTCGTCGCAGAACGCAAAATCTGTTCTCAACGAAACTTCGACCGTGGACGTTCAACTCAATCCACATAAATGACTGAACAAAACCTGTTAAACGCCGCCCACAATTAATGCGATCACACTTTAGACCACGAAAGTTTACAACATATGTTGATAACACCAACCTTTGTTTTGGAGTGTCTTAGCCATCGCATGAAGGCTCGAAATTTCTTCTTCCTCCTCCGGTTTCGTCGCCCCCTCTTTCGTTTGGCTTTAGTTTCAACATCGGTGGTTTTGCTGGGCTTTGACAGTTCAGTTGTTACTGTTTGTTTCGCCTCTTGACGGAGAGCTCGCACTCTGCCGTGGCTTAGAACGAAGATTACTTCGTGTGAGTCTTCGGGAAACAGCGAAACGACCAATAGAGCAACAACAAAGGAGAGAAAGAATACATTAATGGTTTTCATCTCCGCGTATGGTCACTGAACAATGTGAGTTGTCTAAACACGACGGGAACTCCTGTTCAACACCACTAAGTGCCTAACGCGTCAGTTTCAGCAATAACTGCTGCATATAAACATTTGAAGAGCAACTTAGCATGATATAGGAATGTTCGATTTGGCTCAGTGACCATTGGCCGAAGGGATATATGGGCGCCGTGGAGCTCCGCCCAAAGAGGGTACACAAAGATATTACGATTCGTTGAGATGTGAAGCATTATTTAGCAATTATTTCTATTTGTATGGATAAGAATGCTAAGAACGCACTTGAATGAATTGATGTGCAAACAACACAATACAAGACATAACAATCCCATATGGCTAAAATTGCTCTCTGAAATAGATTACCAACACAAAAAGCATTAAGGAGACAGCATTCTTTCTGTTTCTCATAGATTCTATTTAGACTGAAGGGTCAGACACTATGTTTTACTATGGGTATAAACTCTTTACAAAACAAACTCAAACTTGAGGTTGGTTGCACGGAAGTGCGCGTGATAATGATGATATTTTTCACACCCAGTGACGTCTATAAAGAATCGGAACAAATTAACATCTAGGCACTAATTCGCGTCTTTCTAATTGAACTACAAATAATATAATATCGATTCACTGATGTCGTTAACAATTAGTGCAACCCACCCTTTAATTTTGATTCAATTATACGATAGTTTCAGAGGGAAAGAGAAAAATATCCCAGTGAATCCCTTATTTTCAAGTTTTGTTATTTTCCTTCCAAATTCCGCCATTTTATATATTGCGTAACTACATATTGAGGTGAAGTGGTCAATGGTAAATGCTTTAATAATGCATTGAGCGCATTATGGGCAGTTTTACTTAAACAGTTTCCAGAGTAATTGGGTTAATTGTGCTTTGTGTTAATAATAAAAATAATAAAAATAGCACACCCGTTAACATTTTATGACGTTCACGTGTTGAACAACTGCGTGGATAGCTGTTCCTGTGTTGGTACGCGTTAAGAGGGTTACGCAGCGATTCTGGAAGTTACTGGTAATCTCAAACAGACAGACCGGCAATATCAACAGTGAACATGCAATATAACAATGTTTTTCTAACCTTTTAGCTACACAGCTCATGTCTATTTCCATTTCATTAAAATAAGAAAGGTTTTTCAGAACTAGTAAACGAAATAGTTGGACTTTTATTCACGTCGGACATGAATGTATTGTGTTAAAAATAGCCAGCTTTCTTTAGGGAGTTACCAAAAATAGAAGACCAAAATAGAAATATTTGTTAATTAACTGGTTCAAAGTCCAACTAACAAAAGGTTTTTAATGAGAGGCAACTCACGTCCACATGACATAGAACACGAGTGGCAGCGTGGGGCCTGGGTCGAATAACCCACATATGTGTTTGTCTACACTGCATACCTCCACTGCGCCTTTTGGTAGCATATTACATACACACTGCATACCAAATCCCTATTTCGCCAGTAATTAGTAGAGAAAGGGGCTCCAACAATTTTGGCTGCGAGGTCGAGAAAAGGAGATTGGAGAGAGTTAGAAATCGCGCGGCCAAAGAATGACTCTCCCCAGTCTCCTTTGCGAGGGCGGTGAATCGTCTGACTCTCCCCAATCCTCTTTTCCCCGACCGCGCCACCAATATTGCTTGATCCTGTTTCTCGACTGATTGCTGGCGAAAGAAGTCACTGCTTTGCTATCTAGTAGTATACACCTTGATGGATTTTAAGACCTTTTAACATTCGCGTCGCTCAAAGATCTACTGCTACGCTGCGACACCTACTTACTAACGTGAGGGACAGAGAAAGCCCTAGCGCCTGTACAAAGATACGAAGTGATGACTGCAACGGTGCCTTCATCGGCGACACTGGCAGAAACTTAACAATGCGTCAGACGAAACACAAGAAAACGAGCGCAAAAGGAGACCGGCCGAACAACAGTGCTGAACATTACACAAAAACTGGACATGACATTCACTGCGACTCTGCGCAATGTTTGACGTACTCTTCAAATCACGAACACCGACTTACACTTGAGAGCTGGTATAAAAACTTGAACCAATCGCACTGAACCTCTGTCGGACTCTGCCGGCGACATACGAGAGACTTGTACAGGACAGTAAGCGGGCCGCTACACGTAAAGGAAGACACGGCAAAGACTTTGACTAACGAACCAACTCCATTGTCTCGGAAGATGGTTTCCATACAGGTGGCCGAAACGTCAGTCAACAACAACAACAACAACAACAACAACAACAACAACAACAACAGTCCTTCTCAGGACTACAGACACCCAGACACTTCTACAAATATGTCAATATGTTTTCTATCTCGTGAAGGTCCGTGCTGGCTGTATGGTATATAAATATTGAAGAGTGGGCTACAGACATCCAGACACAACTTCAAATATATCAATATCTGTTCCTACACGTCCTCGTGTATGCCGATAATAACAAGAAAATTCATGAAACCAGGCGTGTCTTTTCCAACATTTTCATCAGGCTTCACAGTCGAATGTCACAAAAGTCTGTATCTTACGTGTTGAAAACTGATTCGATTCTTTTCAATTCTTTTGTTGTTCTTCCATCTACTGTGCAGTTTCCAATCTCAGTTATGTTAGTCTAACCTTTATGTGACACTTATACGACAATTCCAGCAAAAAGAGAAAAAATATTCGAGTAAATCCCTTATTTTCAAGTTTTGTTATTTTCCTTCCAAATTCCGCCATTTTATATATTGCGTAACTACATATTGAGGTGAAGTGGTCAATGGTAAATGCTTTAATAATGCATTGAGCGCATTATGGGCAGTTTTACTTAAACAGTTTCCAGAGTAATTGGGTTAATTGTGCTTTGTGTTAATAATAAAAATAATAAAAATAGCACACCCGTTAACATTTTATGACGTTCACGTGTTGAACAACTGCGTGGATAGCTGTTCCTGTGTTGGTACGCGTTAAGAGGGTTACGCAGCGATTCTGGAAGTTACTGGTAATCTCAAACAGACAGACCGGCAATATCAACAGTGAACATGCAATATAACAATGTTTTTCTAACCTTTTAGCTACACAGCTCATGTCTATTTCCATTTCATTAAAATAAGAAAGGTTTTTCAGAACTAGTAAACGAAATAGTTGGACTTTTATTCACGTCGGACATGAATGTATTGTGTTAAAAATAGCCAGCTTTCTTTAGGGAGTTACCAAAAATAGAAGACCAAAATAGAAATATTTGTTAATTAACTGGTTCAAAGTCCAACTAACAAAAGGTTTTTAATGAGAGGCAACTCACGTCCACATGACATAGAACACGAGTGGCAGCGTGGGGCCTGGGTCGAATAACCCACATATGTGTTTGTCTACACTGCATACCTCCACTGCGCCTTTTGGTAGCATATTACATACACACTGCATACCAGATCCCTCTTTCGCCAGTAATCAGTATAGAAACAGGCGCTAACAATTTTGGCTGCGCGATCGAGAAAGGAGATTGGGGAGAGTTAGAAATCGCACGGCCAAAGCCGTGACTCTCCCCAGTCTCCTTTGCCAGGGCGGTGAATCGTCTGACTCTCCCCAATCCTCTTTTCCCTGACCACGCTATCAAAATTGTTTGATCCCGTTTCTCGAGTGATTGCTAGCGAAGAAGTCACTGCTTTGCAATCTAGTAGCATAGAACTTGATGGATTCTAAGACTTTTTTACATTCGCGTGGCTTAGAAACCTACTACTGCTCGCTGCGATGCCTACTGACCGTCGCAGATAAACTCCAAATCAATCCATTTGCAGGTTCGGCTCCTCGTCGCCATTGTTGTGTATAACTATATTTCAATCAAATCTAAGCGTTCAAATTCGTGTTCTTCTTGATTTCTTCTCCCGGCCACGTGCTTAGGTCACGTGATTTACAATACCCAAATATGGGACACAACTCTGACAAACGTGAAGGACAAGGCAGCCCTGTGCAAAGACTAGGACCCGTTTACAAGATAGGGAGTGATGACTGGAACGGCGTCTACATCGCCGAGAACGTTAGAAACTTAACAATGCGGCACTCAACACAAGAAAACGACTGCAAACAGAGACCCGATAAGAACAATAATATATTATCATTATTATAAACAACATTGCCGAACACCATCTGACATTTACAGAGTTATTAAAATTAAATTAAAAAAATTAAATAACCGTTCTTATATAACGCATCCAACGTAACGTCTCGATGCGCTTTATAATTACATAAACGGCGGCGATATTATTGTCGACAAGTGTGTGGGTTCTTTTAAGTCCCCCGCTAGAACGTCGAAAGACTAGACCAACGGCTTAGCGTCCCTGTCCACGGACGATGTGGCGAAAGAAGGTCGCACAAATTCAACCCCCGGCAAGGCCGAGCATTGAACCCGGGACCTTCTGGTTGGGAGCTAGGCAGACGTCTTACCGACTGCGCCAACCACAACTATGCTTGAATCGTTTTCAAGCCGGGAGTCCTAATGTTGTTTCAAATCGTATTTTATAAACTAAAGAGTTAAGAGTTATGGCTGTTGAAATAGAAGGCGAATAACCTTGTACGGGTCTCGTACTTATTCTATTTATAAGGTTTGCTCTAGCTTGAAATTTTATTTAACAAATTTATTCATGGACCATGTAAAATATTTATCGTAACTCAAGGAAACTCAATACTAGAGCTATGAAACATGTGCGAGACTCGTGAACCGCTGTGAAGGAGGGATTAGGAGAGTTTAGCGGCCCAATTTGTTTCTTACTTTTTAAAGAAATATATGGAGAAGTTTCCGAACTCCGAGTTCTTTCTCGAGGCTCGGCCTTCCACCCTTCCCCCCTAATACTTTTACTCAGTCCCCCCCGCCTC
>JANVCJ010031218.1:0-13869 GCA_026413505.1 Epizoanthus ramosus | reverse complement strand
CCTAGGAACTCGCGCCTTCGGCGCTCGTTCGCACCCCCCCTCACTCATATTCCTGGCTATGGGCCTGAGTAATGACTTAGTTGCAGCAGAAACCAAATATCACAAAACATGTTTTGCATCATACACCAGCAAGTCGAACCTGAAATCTCGAGTATTTAGAGAAGACGAAGGAAAAGAGTCGGCATATGATCAAGCATTTCGGGAAATGTCTCTTGATATTAAAGAAGGATTAGAAGCTGGAAGAGCCTATGATATGTCTTTTTTGTTAGAGAAATACATCAATCTGTTAGAAAAACGAGGAGTCGATGGTCAAAATTACACCAGACAAAAACTTAAGCTTCGAATGAAAAATCACTTTGAAGAAACTATTGTGTTTCATCAACCTTATCAGAAAACGAGCCCAGAGCTCGTATATTCAAGTAGGAATTCCTTGCAAGATGTTATCAATGCTTCTGCTGCCCAGAACCAAGAACAACCATCTGTAATGCAGCAAACAGAAAACCGAAGTCAACACCAAAAGGACGATCCATCTCCAATGCAATTGTTGTACAAAGCAGCAAAGTTGTTAAAACATCAAATCAAGCAGTGTAAAGGCATATCTCTATATCCAGTTAGTGTCAATGACATAGATTTAGCAACGGCAAAAAATGTAGTTCCAAGAGATCTCTACTTTTTCTTGCGCTGGATGATTACGAATGACGATTTGGAAGTTGACTTCGAAACAAGCTGTGGTAATGATTCTGATGAAAGAAAAGTCCTTTCTCTAGCCCAAGATGCAATTCATTGCTCGACTCATGGTTTGGTTAAGTTTCCCAAGCATGTGGGTCTTGCCATGTGTGTTCGCCATTTGACAGGATCCAAGCAGCTTGTCTCCATCCTCAATCGCCTGGGTCACTGTTCATGCTACGACGAGATAGAGAGTGTGGATACTGCCCTAGCAAGGGAGATTTTGGCTAATATATTTCCAGGAAATTTCATTCAGTTCGCGGCTGATAACAATGACATTAACGAGGAAACACTCGATGGAAAGAACACGACACATGCTACAACACTAGTTGTTTATCAGAAAAAGCTGTCTGGTCCTATACCACAAACACAAGTCCTTGCTGATCATGCAAGCAAGAAGAGATCTCTGGAGAGCGCTAATGGCTGTGAGGAATTCTGGAATGTTCAGCCCATGGAAAGCGACCAGTCGCCACGGCTTTCCTCGGCCAAATAGGAACCGAGTCATTTCACGCCACAAATGATGCATTCAGATCGTCATGTAACATGGATCTGACGTGGGCACTAGCACGAATGTCGCCAACCAAATTGTTCGAAGAAGACCTCATAGATGTCACACGAGCGGTAACAGAACAGTCTATTCCAAGCTGGAGTGGATTTAACTCCTTGCTATTTTCGGAGACTTCTCAACCGACTGTTATTGGATATCTCCCAATGATAAATGGTCCGTCGACCAAACTTAGCACGGTGTACACAGTTATGAAGAAAGCACAGCGTATGTGCGCCAGTCTTAACCAGACAGATGTGGTAATCACATTTGATCTAGCCATATACTTAAAAGCGAAACAGATCCAATGGAAATTCCCAGACGAGTTCTCAGACACTGTCATACGTATGGGTGGCTTTCATATTGCCTTGAATTTCCTCTCGGTTTTAGGAAAGAGGTACCAGAACTCTGGCTTGGAGGATGTTTTAATCGAATCTGGTGCATATGGATCTGGTAGCACAATGGCGTTAATGAAAGGAAACTCCTACAAAAGAGGGGTGAGAGCTCATAATTTGGCAATGGAAGCACTGTTTCGTCTGATGTGGCAAGCATTTCTACATTGGCTGAATGCCAAAAAGCAGGAATCCTTCAAATCAAGTGTAAACAAAGCGCGTATCACTGACGCGATCAAATCCGTTCACATGTCTTTAATGAGCAAGGAGAAAGTCCTGCAGACTGCTGAGGCTACCACATCTGAGTTGCTTACATTAATGGAACTTTTCGAAACCTTCAGACAAGTAGAGAAGTCTCGATCACAGATGTTCGCATTCTGGGATGAATACATTAGCATGGTAATGGCACTACTTCAGTTTATCAAGGCAGAACGAACTGGGAACTGGTCCCTTCATCTTGCAGCAACCTCGGTGATGACACCTCACTTCTATGCACATGACAGACCAAACTACGCTCGATGGCTTCCCGTGTACTTGGCAGATATGGTACAACTTGAACAGAACCATCCTGCAGTATACAAGCAGTTCATGGATGGAGACCATGCAGTGAGCCGCTCAAGCCAACCATTTGCTAAAGTTTGGACTGACATGGCACTCGAGCAATCTATTAATTTGGATTCTAAGTCTAAAGGTGGTATAGTTGGGATCAGTCAAAGTCCAGACGCACTTCAAAGATGGTTTTTAACTAGCCATGAAAGAGCAGCCATCACCACAGCAGTAAAGAAGATGTGTTCAATTAATGATCTGGATAGAGTTGGAACCCACAAAGAAGCATCCCGTAAGAGAGTGCAGCGTGACGAGAAAGATGTCCAAGAGATAGTAGCCTGTTTCAAGTCAGGTCTCATGAAAGATCCGTTTTCGGAAGATGCCGACATTCTAAGCAATATTGCAACTGGTGTTGTATTGCCCGCCGAAGTAGCTGAGAGGCTTGTGAAGAGCGCAGAACAGGGCTTGCAGCAGTTGGACAGTTTCATACAGAAACGTTTGAATTCTAATGCTGTGAGCTTCTGGGACGCCATACCAAACCTGAAAATCAAGACATTCAATGTCACAGCAAAGAAAGTCCGTGTCTCATCCTCTAAAGAGAAGACTGTTATCATGGCTGAAGACAGAGATCTCTTTGGACGGCTGCTGATTGTGTCTAAGGTTCGACAAATTAACCTGAGAGAGGTCCTTAGCTTTGAGCTTTCTGCAGTACCATATTCCCTAGCCCACACAGATGGCACTCTTCGGAAGACGACAAAAAGTGTACTTCTCCAAATTTTGGAGAATAGTGTCACTGTAGAATCGAGACTTACTCCACTTCCAGAGATGGCAACTGTCTGCGGCAGTATGGCGTTAATACAGATGCTTAAATTTGCAGGAGCGTCAACGTTTGGTGAGATGGCGGTAAAGTACTACGAAGTAATCACAAGTTACTATCGGCAAGGAAACTGTCATCGAGTAGACGTGGTCTTTGACCAGTACTGGGAACTCTCCATCAAGGCTGGAGAAAGAAAGAAACGTGGGGAGGCTAACACATTAGAAGTAATGATACATGGTGCATCCACACCAGTACCTAAGCAGTGGCCTAAGTACATCTCAAATGTCAAGAATAAAGTGAGTCTGTGCGCTTTCCTCACAGAGGCGTTCTGTGAACTCGGAAAATGGCAACTGCAGTCAAACAAGGAACTTGTGATTGGAGGGGGAATGAGGAACGGAGACCTTGCACTATCTGTCACGAATGATCAGTGTGATACAGTTTCAGCTTTGAATTCTGACCACGAGGAGGCAGACACAAGGATGCTATTGCACGCACACCATGCTAGTCAAGATGGACAGAGGATTGTGATTCAGTCCCCAGACACTGACATCCTGCTTCTTTGCATGTCACACTATCGAGAAATCGGATGCAATGAGTTATGGTTTAAGACTGGAATCAAGGATCGCCTTCGGTACATTCCAGCACACAAGATATCCCTAAACCTTGGCCCACAAATGTGCAATGCTCTTCCCGCATTCCATGCAATGACAGGATGTGACTCTACTAGTGCATTTTCTGGTATTGGAAAGAAGAAAGCATGGAAGGTTATCATTAATAATAAAGTACACCAGGAGAGTCTAGCAAGTGTCGGGCAATCGCTTGATATTGATCATAAGACTGCAAAAAAAGTTGAAGCCTTTATCTGCAGTTTGTATCCAGTGTCAAACAGGATCCCAGATACAGTTGATGAAGCTCGATATCTAATGTTTTGTCAGAAAGCGAAGAGCAACTCGACACTGCCACCAAGGTCCGACAGCCTTCTACAGCACACCAAAAGGGCGAACTATCAAACATATGTGTGGAGAAAGGCTCTGGTGGCAAGACAAAGTTTACCACCACCTTATAATCATGGCTGGAGTGTTGAAGATAATACACTGTGCCCCCACCTGATGACCAAGTCGCCAGCACCGGCGAGTATCCTGGAGCTGAAAAACTGCCAGTGTTTGAAGTCTTTATGTGCGAAGAACTGTTCTTGTAGCAACAACAGACTGGCCTGCACCGAGGCATGTAAGTGCATGGGTGATGAAAACTGTCAAAATCCCAACAGAGAATATTGTTATGACTCAGATGATGAAGATCCGGATGATTTAGACGATTCAGATTTTGCAGACTAGGAACAGCAGGTAAATTAAATGTCTGTCAAGTTCTCAGTTATATTCCTCTTTGTTTACAACTGTACAAATGTAAACATTTCTTGAAGGTTTTGTATATTTTCAGTCCTTGAAGAAATCAAAACTGAGCCAGCTTATTATGGAAAAGAATACAAGAACATTCCAAAAGGTATATGTACGGTAACAACTTTCAAAAAATGAATGATTTTCATTTTTGTAGCGGCAATAAAAAAAAACAAAGGCAATACAAAAACAGGAAGAAAGATTTAAATAAATCGGATCACGTGATTGGTCACGTGATATATTTCTACTATTTTACTTACCACTGATAACTTACGAAACATATTATGCCATTTCAATTCAACTCTACAACGTACCCAGCCTTAATCGGGAGTGTTCACTCTTTCAGAATCCGTTGTCAAACCTTTACTGTGGAGTGGGTTGAGCGAGACCATCATTTTTGGATCCTAGCTCCCCGACTATCTTGGAATATGTTACATCCCCGAGGGGATTTTATAGTGTTACTCTTTCACTTCTTGGAATATGTTACAACTTGAAAATGATAGCAGTCACATACAACAAAACCTGAGCAGAGAAATCATTAGATACACAGTCACACGGTTGTCTGTACTTGTCATCAATAACTTACCTATTTGTTCCTCAAAATAAGTTATATCTTTTCCATTATCACTCAGGGCTTTCAGCAGATCAATCCTACAATGAACAAACAACAATTTATTGTATCACACCACTGTAATCTCTAACTTTTCTGGACACCAATTGCAGAGAAAAACAAAGTAACAAATAAAGAAAAGAAAAAGAAAAGGGAAAAACAGGGTTCATGCAGCTAATTCTTTTAAAATGAAGGACTTTTCAAGGACTTCAAGGAACATTTGTAGCATTGTTAAGGACCTTGCAACATGGGAATGATATCATTGCAAGAAATTATTAAAAAAATTAAATTTCTTGCAAGCCAGCCATGTAGAAGACTTTTTTGGTCCTTCTAAGGATTTGTCAAATTATGGTCATTCCTCTCGAATAGAAGCCAAGAACATAGATTTTTTCTTAAACTTTGTCCATTTGTAAACCATAATATAAATAAGGGTACTCAAAAAATGCAATAAAAATGGTGGTCCCTGTGCTCATTTTTGAGTAATGAGGTTGACAATTATGCTAATTTATGTATTTTTGGATACAGCTGAGCATTTTCAAACAATGACTGTTAACTGTTAAATGTCAATATTGATGGCTAAATAATCACACTTTTCTATCTAATTTTGAGAAAACTAACAAAAAGACCATTTTAAAACTATAGCTATTTAATTATTAAAATGTATTTGGTATTTGTGAATACAAAGTCAGAATAAGCCCTAAAATGGCTAAGTGTTTGTCTCTCACAACTGAAATATTTGTATTTGTTTCATATATTTTTTAAAATATCATATACTTCCAAACATAGAAAATTCTTTAAATTTCCACATTAGTTGTCCAACGTTGTTGTAATAAGAAATGGGGGGTCGCGGGACTCATTTGTGAGATAATGTACAAAAACTGGGCTTCAAAACCACATTTTGCACAAGGGGACTGGGGCGAGTTTTGTAGAAGTCCCCTTAAATCACAGAGATTTAGAGTATATTTCCATCAAATATGGGTTACCTTACTTACTGTAAAATATTATTATTTATTAATGTCTCACATCTGACCCACCTCCCCTCTATACCTCCCCTCTCACTATATATTAGAGAGCTTATGCAATGAGGACGGCAACGTCAACGCGGACGGTTGCTGCTGAAATTGGAACTTCTCAATTTTTGTTTTCCTTCGTGTATTATCCATTTGTTTGTTATTGTTTCTGTGTGATGAACTGTGAATGGTCCAAACTAGAAGCCTTATATTTGAAGCTGAACGAATTACGAAACAATTTAAATTTGATGGTTCTCGTTCTCCACAAACTCCAAAACTGTGCTTTTCACATTCTACTTCTGAAGCCGATGGTGGACAGGTGTGCTTTCGGTGCATTCCCACGTGCGTTTTATTGTATTCAGTAATTAGGCCCATTGTTTTGTGCCGTTCGCATTGACGTTGCCATCCTCGTTGCTTAAGCTCTCTATTGATTGATCTAGTCAAATATAGTACTTTTAATTAATACTTATCCACTTAACAATTAATATTTATTAAACAAAATAATAAAAATAATACTTTTAAAAAATATTATGGAATTTGTACTTTACAATGATGTACAGCAAATCAGTGAAAGTTTACCTTGGATGTAAGTCATCTGTAATCTTGTGATTTGCAAATACTCTGAAGAAGTGAGCTCTCATGATATCCAACCTGTCAAACTAATATTGAAAGACATGGGATTAAAATTTCAGAAGATGAAATGGTAAGTTATGAACTCAAGATTAATTACTGTTACAGTGGAACACATCAAACTGTGATGAAACTTAATTTTAATTAATATTATCTTTTTACACTCACCAGTTAGTTTCTGCAGAGTTTGAAGTTATCAGTCAGCTATTCCAAAGTTTGTGTACATGTAGTTACATGTAGACAATGAAGGCATGCCATAACAATTTTCAAATTATCAAGACGGTCAACCTCTTGGATTCCACAGACTAACAACAAACTATACAGAAACTTACTTTATTAAGTTATAATTTATTATCCTAATTATTTCTGACCCTGGTCTAGCATGTTGTACTGTCATGGAAACACTATACTTTGAGGAAAGTATGAGAATTTAAAAATGCTGCTTATAAACATGGCAACAATACAAAATATTTCCATAGTTGACATATGGCTCAAAGCCACTGCATGTTTATTGGTTAACTTTATTTCATATAATTATTTTGTGTGGGGAGGGTCTAGGACAGGAGGTTCAGTCGTTCCTGCATCCTGCATCTTGTCCCCTGATACCACCCTTTGCTCACTTGCCTCACCTGCTCTTCAACCACATAATGAAATGTCACTGCTTAACAACAATAACAACAGGTGAGGAAATGTCAAGCAAAGTGATAAACAACAAATATGATTTTCTCACATCACATTGGCTGAGACTTGACCTTGTAAGATGGAACCCAAGTAAAGTCCCCTCTTGTTTCTTTGTTTGTTTTATTATTTTGTGATATTTTAACAGTGGTAATAATATTATACTGGTACACAAAATGATATACAATGACATGCAGTAATTCTAACAACATACCCCTGGTGCATAGGAAAACACTTATTCTACGCATCTGTCAGCAAAATACATACATACTTAATATGTTTAACATTCTAAAAAATATCCCTCTCCTCCATAAAAGGTCACTGAAATTTCCAGAGGGGTAGGGGATACTAACCTAAACATTAATCTTGCACAGTTACGTTTTAACGAGTTTTGTCAAGCTCTTCTAAAGGTAACACGACTTGTGTCTAAATCAAGTATTGTATTATGGTTGGTACCATATGGTTGTATATGCACTGGAACAACAACATTAAGGTATGATATTAAACTTCCTATCTCCCAACAAAAGAGGCCATTGTGGTTGTTCTAAAATTGTAGATCAATCACCGAGGTTGAAGATAATTGCAATGTTCATCTGTGGTTGGTTAAGTTTGCATGGGTCAGTAAAACTCAACACTAGAAAGGAAGTAGTCATGGCACTGGTCTTGGCCTTTTTTTGTGAGACAACTGCTTTGCTCCAAAGCAATTAATAACACAAACTGTCACTAGTCAGTTGCCCTAACAAGACAGCTAGATACAGACCTGTCCTGACACAATCACAGTGAGGAACTGCAAAGTTACATGTCTGGCTTCTGTTGGATTACTGGTCTGAAGGAGATCTTCAACAGCTACCCATGCCGACTCAATTGCATGCTGATAAAATGGAAAATAATCATAAGATTCTACTCGTATTTCAGTCTATAATACATGTATACAAAACTGGTTGACTTTAGTTTATAATACAGTTCCAAACAAGACCAAGCTAACCAAATTATTTTATATTATTTTTATTAACCTCAGTTAAGCCTTATTAAGCTTAGGACAGAAAAGGGTAAATCCACATTTCAGCCTCTCGCCCCAATCTCCTCTTCACCGACCGCGCAGCCAAAATCGCTCAGCGATCCCGTTCTCAACTGATTGCTGGCGAAAGAAGGAACTGTTGCCCCAATCTCCTCTTCGCCGACCGCGCAGCCAAAATCGCTCAGCGATCCCGTTCTCGACTGATTTCTGGCGAAAGAAGGGACTGTTTTGCAGTCTACATTGACCTCAACGTCTGTTTCGACTTCTCTCTGTTCCGTGTAGCTCGAGCTTTAAATACCCTTAAAACGGAGCACAGACAGAGCTAGTGAGGGGTAAAGTAAAAGTGCGCACCGTCGGATTCCACTGTTACCAGCCTTCCGAGCTGACGGAACTACCGACGTTAAATAAAAGTTACTTTAACTTTTTACCTTGCATCTCTTGTACTATGCCTATTACTATTTTGGGTGAAGTTTCTCTTATGTGTAAGGGCGGTGGCCGGCCCTGTCAATTTACATTCGAGTTTTAAAGTATCGTGTATACCGCCAACGGGAAGGAAACGTCATGCATATTTCAGGTCATTGTGATCGCTCCCGTTGTCGTTCGTGTAAAAATTTAAATTCTCTGTAACGGCGGTGTCTGTCTGTGTCGCAAGCTAAGTGACATAATGGTGGAGAGGAGTGGGGGGGGCGTACCAATGGATGGTAGGTATACAACACAACAAGCCACAACACAACGTTTGTTGTCTTACAACCGTTTCAATTACAAAAGCCAAATTATTTTATTCCATGGATTAACATTATATATCAGCCAGTACACACTGTAAACTGACCCTGCCAGTTGCTTTAGTGCAAAAATGTTTTACCATATACCCGCTACAGTCTGTATAAAACGCTTCAAACGCTGTATGGGAAATGATCAGATCAGAAACCATTCAAACGTTGTAAAAAGTGTTTGTAATCTAAAAAGACTAAACGTTTGTTAACGAAACAGTCTAGTCCAAAGGACATCATCTTCAGAGTAAATTGCAAGTTGTAACAAGTTTTTTTTATAGGCTAAAAAACCAAACGTTTTCGACTCAAAAGTCATATTCAGGGTTTCTTGTGGTCACTGTCGATGTCTGCACTTACACGTGTAATTTGTCTTATAATAAATGCAAGCATCGACAGCCGCTACAATAAACTGAAGGTGATTATTAAGTCGAAAACGTTTCGCTTTATAAAAAATTATAAAACTTTTAACATTTTAAACTTTAGCGAAAACTAAGTCACAAATTCAAAATGTCCTCATACAGTGGAAACTCCCCTTACAAACACCTGCAAATTCTGCACCATGAACTTTCTAAATAGTTCTAGATTCGGTGTACATCTTTCTGTGAAAATAGTATTTGTCTTTGAGTGGATTTTGGCAGAGTGTGTACTGATTCCTAAACATGTCATTACGGAAATTATAAACTTGACCCACTAAACCTCTAACCATTCTGTTACATTTAGGACTATGACGAGCTCTTGTAGCCTGACCTTAGATGCTCATTTTCCTTTGGTGCGAAAAAAGGATCTCTCACGAGGAAAACACTTCCTCACAGCAAAGGAAAATTACCATCTGAGGTCAGGCTAAAGCTCTTGATGAACTGCGTGTTATCATACAATACAAAAGCGCTATCTCGTGACTGATTTATATTAACTAAATGAGGCCGTGTCGTGGACTCATATATTAATCACAACACGACGGCCGCTCTAATCTAAGCGTAGGTTCCACTCTTCTGGACTTGGCAGATCAGGACCATGGCAAATATCATACCCAGCAGCTGAAATGAAAGATGAAGAGTCAGCAACACATTCTGTGTTTTAGCAAGCAACAAAATTAATATCAACTGGACGGTAAGTTTATTCAAGGTTGAACCTTGAAATTCAAGAGCTTTCAAGTTTAAGAATCTTTTGCAGCAAAAACGCATGGAAAAATGGGAGACCCAATGTGATTTAGATTAGCCAGACCGTATAGCATATGATCAACAAGTTTTGTTTCAAACGCATTTAGATCTCGTTTACACTATATACTGGATAGGATTTCATGCCGACACACATGTCATTTCGTTGCAGTGTAAACAGCAATGATGCTAAGTCGTCACAAGTCATTTACACTATACCGGATAGCTCTCTTGCTGTTACGATAACCATAGCGGATAGGCCGTTTGTTTACACTTGGAAGGCTACTTTTCTGGGCTATCCCCAGCCTTTGCACTTCCCGAGCGGTGTCGCCTGGTGTTTACACTGCATTTTTCGCGGCATAAAACCTATCCAGTATGTGACATATCACTTAATTCAAAGCATTGCATCTCACGTTCTATTTGGCACAAAAATTGTGCAACCTCTGGCGAACCTGTGTCTTCCGTTCTCTATGTACATAATTCACACCACTGACGATTGAAGGGTCAGCTGCCTACACCAAACTAAGTTTATAGCTGAGAAACAAAGTCCAACTACCTCATGATCTCTATTTATATACGACCCTCCACTATTATGCCTCCACCGCGAATTATAACAAGCTCCCCTCCAAAACAAAAGACAAATTTAACAACTGTCCAAAAGCAATCTAAATGCACTCAAAATGCATGAAATGCCATTTTACATGAAATGCCATTTTAGCAGCCCCAAGTTTTTAAAGTTTTCCTGCAGAAGAATGCACCTGGACCCCCCTAGAAATCTGTGCCATTGGCGCTTGTTTTTTCTTATTTTTATGGTGCCCCCTCGCCCCATTTCAAATTCCTTGATAATCCCATTCACAGCCCCACCTCAACCCTCACCCCCAATACACACATACCACAGCATGAGCTAGATAGGTATTGATCATTGTAGTCATAAGGTATTGGTGTATCTCCTTGTAAGGAAGGAAACAGTTTGACTAAGATAACACGTAAACATACCTGACTTTCTCACTAACCAACTGGTCTGCCTGTGGTTCACTAACCTGAATAACGACAATTCCAACGCCAATGCCACCAATAACAGGCAGGAGCTTGTCAACCAGATCCAAGAGTGTTTTGTAGCAAGCCTAACATATATAGAAAGGAAGTTACAATATTTTAATGATAGTTGTATGATTGTGTTCCAGTTGGCCGTGCAGTCACATGAAACTCTTGGCCAAAAAAATCTTATCTTAATTTACCATTTTCCACTATTTTAGGATTGGAGTGGAATTGTCTTTCACCTTTCGAAAACCCAAACTTAAAATCTGTGTTAGTTTTAGAGTTATAACGAAAAATTTATTTTCTCTCAGTAAACAGATATAATGTCAGTTCTGCAATAAAAACTTGCATCTTCTCAAATTCGATTCTTTAGCAGTTTGGGAAATTCAAGAAGTTTGTTCTCCTTTGATATTTGTATTTGATCAACTGTGTCAAGTACAACAATGTGTTTTGGAATTCATTTCAATGTTGTTAAGTTAATAAGTTATTGCAATTCAACTATTAAAGGCCACCCCTCAGATTTGCAGTCTCATTATGGGTGGGGAAATAAACCCAACGGGGAAATTTATCATTCTTGACAAAAAAATAATAGCTTAATTTTCTTTTTTTAAAAAGAAATTCAAGTTTCTTATGCTGTACTAATATTTCGATTTTGATATATGGTCTATTTGTAGCAACAAATAGATTACAAAATACGAAAATAAGGTGGAGGGTGCAGGATTTACAACCCTGGGGGGTGAACCAACATGAAAGCAACTAAAAAATAAATATTTGAATGTGATAAAACGTAAAATATGCACACAGCTTTTCAGTCCATTGTACTTTTTATCAGAATGGTTTTTGCTGTTGTTGCGAGGTTACACTCTTTCTTTGATCATGTGTAGTACGGTAATAATAGTTAATAATTTTAAAATTTTTGTAGCACATAAATTATATATTATATTTAAAAATATTCTAGATAATATGCTTTTTACAGAAGTGTAGTAAAATTTATGAAACACTGATTAAAAATAACTAACTAACTAACTAAATAAATAGTAGAAAAAGGGAATATAAAAAGTTCTAGATTTACTAATTAACTAATATAAAATTTCTTTAAAAATTGAAAATACTATTATTATTTTATTATTTTAATTATCAAATTGTTTTAAACTTTTTAGCGTTATTTTAACAGAGATTTAAATCAGTTTATGTTTTGGCAATCTCTAACTGTTTGCGGTAGGTTGTTCCAAATCCTGGGCACAGAAACCGGAAATGCCTGGTCCCTGAAGGTCTTACATCTCATGTATGCGGGGATCCTTATCGACATATCGGTTATTTATTATGTGGAAATAAACAACCGTTCAACCGTTCACCCCAAGCTCAGTACCAACATGTAGCAGCACTTCTTGAATGAAATATTAATTCAGTTTCTACCAAGTTCGTTCAACTACATCCATGTTTTGTGGCTGGTTGTTTTATTATAATTATCTTGCTGCAAACTCAACTTGAATATTAAATAATATGCTGTTCAAAGAACTCTTGCTTGTGCTTTGTCCAATGTATATTTATAATTGAAGAGCTGGGTGCAAAAAGTGATGTTTTCAGTTCAAGATAACTTCTAATATTTGTTCATGCCTAAGGTCTCCTCCATAGCTACAAAATTAAATGTAACTTAGTTTTTTAGTGGCTTTAAAACACGGTTTAGGACACCAAGTAGAGATGGCCAAATTCTAGGTGGGGAGGGTCTATCGGAACAGTAAAGTTATAGGTGATTTAGTACATCAAGATTGCCCTCACTAGCCTTTCTTTCTTATCTCAATACATCCACAATGTGTATCTTGTTCTCTGGCTACTCTTTTTGTCTTTTGTCACGCAACCCTAACTTCAAACTAAGTTGTGGCAAATAATTGTGATATTTCCAGTGTGACATCGTCTGTCTCTAGCCTGGTCCAAATCGAATTCACTTACGTTTTTATGTATACCAGTCTGTATAAGAAGTTTATTCTTGCCACAGCCAGTTGTTTTCTTTTCGCAGCAGCTGTCCGGCACACTGTTCAAGTGACTTGTCCCCCACTTTGTTAACATCCAGTCTCTAGTATTGTTCATGCCACAACACTTCTCCTACATAATCAGAAAACATTTACAAAAATATTAACTCAAAGTGAGATCATAGTTGTCTATAAATATAAATATAACTAGCAGTTACTGACGGTATGTGAAGTGCTGAGCTTTTCACCGGAAGGCTGGCTGAATATATTTGTATTATCAACAAAACTCTGGAGCGGGAAGATGGTTCACTGACAATATTAAATTCTCGATCAGGGATCGGTTGATCCGCAACAGCATTCAGGTATCTATCGATGCTCATACTGACTCCTAACTCCACAGCTGAACTGAACAGAATGCTAATCGCTCATATAAGACAGGTCGCTAAAACGTTATCACTCTGATGAATACTTCCACAAGCGAATAATCTTTCATTTAGTTTCGCAGCCAGTCGAAGAAAGCCGTAAACATCTGTATTCACACAATGCAAAATTGTTGAGCTGGACTGACATGA
>JANVCJ010031107.1:0-13876 GCA_026413505.1 Epizoanthus ramosus | reverse complement strand
TAATAATAATAATAATAATAATAATAATAATAATAATAATAATAATAATAATAATATTAATAATAATAATAATAATAATGAGTATGTTACGAATGAAATCTCAAGTAATTTTGATATTATTCTTTCACTAAAACATCTATCTGCAATCTCTTTGGTCGGCCTAAAATTTTACCTTCAACCGTCAAATAAGTTTATTTTTACTGTCAAAATTCCTTCTTTTTACCTGAGCCACAACTACTAAAGGTGTTTTGACAGCTTTGAATGTCGGGATTTTCCACATATGACTCGCACGAGATCGGTAACGTATCGACTCTGAGCTAACATAATTATAATTTGTGTAAGTGGTTTGGGCTTTTTGTAAATACTCCATACAATAAATATATAACTAAATGTGTTCTCCCTAGTCAGGCCTTCCATACCTGTGATTGAAATGATCAATGTTATTTTAACAAGTAAGAACTTAAATTTACATTACAAGAAACCATAAAGTGAAAACTGATAAGAAGATAAATTAGCCTAAAATAAACAAGATCATAAACTATACTCTACATTTTAAAAATAGCCAGTGACACAAGCTACTTATCGCTGTACTGCCATTGCCACAAAAAACAGAATTTGTAGAATGTTGGTAGAACAGATTTGGACGACATTTAGAAGCCAGCGCAATGCTTTTTCGTACTCCCACGAGTCACTTGCCCATATCTTCGGAAAGTATTCGGAAATCTTCGGAAACCGTCGGAACTTGTAAAAAATAAATTCGGAAAGTCTTTGACGAAAATTTCGGTAAACCTCCGAAAATATTCGGAAAATGTTTATCCACTTACAAATAGTGATAGTTTACTTTTTCTTTTGTTTCGAGAACCGTTATCACGCGGGTATCACATGATATGAGTTTGGAAAATGTTTCTGATCACGCCAGAATCTCCTTAGCCCCAATATAGATATTCTATTTTAGGTGTTGTATAATAATATACTATATTACTAGCAGAAATAAACAATTTTTTTGTGAAGCGTGTGTTTGCGGTTATAAGAGATCTAATCATCTAAACAATTTTTAACAGTTATACTTCAAACTTCGATTTAGTTCATTTTAAAAATGGTTTATTCTATCAGTAGATATCTTTCGCCTATAACGGTTTTGGTATACAATTTCAAATTTTGAAAATCTAAGAGAGCGTTTGCAAGCGAAGCGTTTATATATAGTCAGGTGATTTAAAGAAATGCTTGAGACTCAAGTTTATATGAACGCGAAACAAAGTAAGAGTCAAATTATTCAAGTTGTTTAATTGTTCAAGTGTATCCATTTTTTGTTTCTGGATGTATAAACTTGTTTTCAAATAGTCCTTTTCACCCGATGGTGACAACAGAGGTTGAAAACGTTCTTAGTTTTTTAAAGTTCAAATGTAATACGAATATTGTATCAACAGATACGTTCATTTATACTCGATAGTTTTGCATTTGCGAGGATGCTTTTTTCACACCAAACCTCATTGAAATGAGTACAAGAATTTCATCACTATCTAAACTTTGCAACGAATTCTCGGAAAATGTTTTGTTTCTGAAAACGTGACATTCTGCATGAATCAGGACTGGCGGCCTTCAGTTAAAGAAAACTAGGACTACAATTTATAAACAATCATTTAATTCCCAAGTCGTTTTTTTAATATTGAGTACTTGAATGCGATCACTTGGTTGTCGTAATAGTACTCCTGCGATATATATCCCTATTATCAGCTACCTTCAAGCGCCTTTCAGCCTGCTTAACACTAAGTGAGTTGTTAAAAAAGGTGTTATAGCTTGCTGGATAACAATAGTTTGGACCATGGGAACCGTCATCTTCCCTTTCAGTCATTCTAGCCAGTTAGTTTCCTCAGGTTTCTTGGAAAACTGTCTCAGCATAATAAAATAAAAAGCGAGTTCTAATATCTTATTGCTTGCCGCAAAATTAAAAAAACTTACCCCGTAATAGCTCTCGAAGCGTGGAGAAGGAAACCCTGTTCTCACAACAATATATCGGAAAAACATAAAGTCGATCCACAAACAGTGCATCCTTGATATGTTTGTTTCAGTATTTATTATCTTTAATTTCACATTTTGATGACGAAAAGAAAGCTTTACAGTTTACTAAACAGAGCTCAATAGACGTAATATTGGACTTATCACTGCTACTATATATTGAGATCAGAATCCCTTGGTGGGCTGTTGGCCTTTGTTTGCTGTTTACCACGACAAAAGTAAATCACTAAATGATATCAAGAGCTGCTTACAACTTTGACTCCGAGTGTCGATATTTCTTCCAATGTTGCTGGGCCTAAGTAGACCCCATCACTCATGTATATGCCCACGATTTTGCAATTTAAACATCTCTGCCTTGGTATGTCCTTAGAAATAGGTACGTTCTGGAAATACTTTAGCAACAGAAGTTGTGTCGACAGTAATACTAATACACTAATACAGGGGCAGTAACAGGGACTTCAAAAATAATAATAATAAATAAATCTGAAACTCGTACACTTGTCGCTTATTATCGCACAGAATTAAATATACAACCGACAATACTAAACAGCAGTGAGGACAAGGACTATTTGCTCATTCCTCCCCTCCCCTCTCACCTGTTTATGGACTGAGAGGGGGGGGGGGGGAGGAATGAGAGCGTACGAGATAGACAGGCGCCGCTCCTTCAAAGAACCTGCTGTAGTTTGAATGTAGCTGTGTCCCTCTGGGGAAAAGCAAATGCGGCGGATAGAAAGAAACAGTCTATTTTATCAAATTTTAAGCTAACGAAAGGCGTGCGTGCGTGTCAGTGCTGTTTAATTTTAACAATTAAAATGGTTTGATCAAAGAGTAAGCCGTTCCTGACTTTTAACTCGTAATTGACCTCGTTACAGAGATTCTTCTACTGAGGACACTGGCATAGTTCAGTTATTATCTCAGTAACATTTTGACTCCCAAGAGCTAACTCCTTTCAAAACCGAGTGAGATAAAGATGCTTTCACTTTGGAACACATCAAGCAAAACTAAATTTGTAAATAGCAAACGACAAAGATGCATGCTTGGTCATGTATGGCACTGTGTCAAAGGAATAGGCTTTCGTGACTGTGGGTGTTTGACTGAAGTTATTGGTTTTCAGTACATGTAGACGATCAGTATAGTATTTAATGACGATAATAATCAGAGTTTGTGGTTTTCTTAACAAAAATCGGAAGACATTCCTTGAAGTAAAAAGATCATTTTTTTATCTGGTACTTCTTCCATAATCAATTTATTCATCTAATAATAGAATGTATTTTAAAAAAATATTAATAATGACTAATGGGTTGACGTAAAAGCATTTAATTAGCCAAATCCATCACGCACAGTTCAGGTTATATAGCCGCGCAATGTTGATAAGTTAGTTTGTAGTTTCCTTTGAGAACTGAATCTCAGTGTAGCTACAGCGCCATGGATCGAAGAGTCAAGTTTATGACTGTCGAAGGCATTCAGAAGCGTCGCTTTCCAGATAAAAACTATGTAAGTTCTTTCTGTTTTGCTCTATATATTTTGAAATATCTCACCGTAACAGCAATCTAATCCGAATATCCATTCTAATTTTTGTATTTTGAAGTCAAACAACCCGAATCGTTTTATTTACAGATAGAAACATTTCGATAGTTTGATTTGATTTTCATCTGACCCAAATTTTGTGGTTAGATAAACGGTACATATATTTTTTTTGTTTTACATCAACTACAGGTTTACATCCTAAAGGTTCTGTGGTCGGATGGTACGATCAACATCATATACAGAAAATGCAGCGACTTTTTTCGTCTACAGGTATTGATTAGGAAAAATAGTTGTATTATAAATAATATGGAGGAATGTATTACAAATAAACTCGGCAATATCTTTTGAGTTACATTTAAGATTAATTCATGATAAAGTTAGTAGAAATATTTTAGTTTTAAAGTTTGCTGTAGAACGAAAAATAAATTAACCGTGCATGTTTTTATCCTCTTCATTTGGAACATCAACCGGATTTATCCGATCTTGAGAAAAATGGAACATCAACAGGACGTATCGATCTTGAGAAAAATAATAAATATACTAAAAAGGTAGACTATTTCAAATGAAAATATGAAGCTAAATGCTCCATCAACTAAAATACAATATATTTGAGCATTTTTTTTACTAACTTCAAGAAAAACCGTCGAGTTAATAACAGAGTAATACAATTGATAATACTACATTTATATATTGCTTGTTTTCCATGGTAGGTATTCAAATACGGGTAATAATCGATTTGTAGCGTGAGAAAGTGGGAATGACATATGGCTGGTGATATATGAACTCAATATACAGTGACTCAGTTATCGGTTCAGACTGATCGCTCGGGGACCGATCATTTGATTGCGTGGGACGAATATAAGGGAGAAATATTGCGTGAGTTATAACTTAAGGCAGTTACAAAGTTCCGTATACGCGCAGAAAAAAGCGAGAAAGAGAAGGAAAGTGGGTAAAATAAATCATCAGAACACCTAAAGAGTTTCGCTGATAGTTTGATTTAAAAAAATTCAATAACTAAATAAATTCTAGTACCCATCTTCTCTTTCTAATTTATTGCATACTTGAACGGATGCCAGCGTAAAGTTTCTTGACAAAGCTCATGTGTTTAACACGACAAGTATGGTAATAATATTATTTGTATAATATTAAAGTATTGTAACATTATACAAATAATAATAATATTTTAACAGCAAAGCTCCCCTCACTTGAGGTGTTTTTCAAGGAGGTCCTGTGTCTAAAGTAAATTATAAAATCTAACTGAAAAATTTGGGTCAAATATAGATAGAGGGATCTAGGAAATCTTGCTTCGTTTGTGAGGCAAAGGGCACGACACGGTAAAATATTGACCTCCTAATTACATAATAACTCATACATATTCTTAATTTGTTAATGTGGACCAAACTTGATATGAAAAAACACATTTCACAATATATCACACACAAAAATTCAGTAATTAATACCGCCAGATTTTATTTTTAGTATTTAGTATTCAGATACTTTTAATGGTTGTTCTAGTTCCTGATATTGATCGCCCGGCCTAAAACTAAGGACCTCAAGAAGCTATTTCCTGTGAAGGGCTTGTGTAGAAAATTTGCTCCTTGCACGAACAAAATGTAGCTTATAATAATTGACTTTAGAATTAGTGCAGTTATCCTTGGTCAAATAATGACTGGCCTTGATGCGTGAAGTGAATCATTGTGGAGTTAATATTTCGCCCATTTTTCTTTGTGTTTCCACAAATTTTCGGAATTTCATGACCTATTAAAAAGTTCAAAAGTTGTGTAATATGAAGTTGTAGACGTTTCTGTAATAATTAGTTTGTGGTTGTAATGAAAAATATTCGGCATTTTATGTGTAGAACGATTCGATGCAGTGATGAATATGAATATATGAGCTAAACTGGTTGGAAACCGAAAGCGCCCTAGATTAAAATCGAATGGAAATTGTAAAATTCGGAATATATATATATATATATACATACAACCCCACGACTTTGCTCTCCAAGTCCAGACAAAATCCATATAAAAAAGCCTTTTGAACAAATATGTGCCTCCGACTTTATATATTTGTCCAATGTTACGGTCTTCAGGGTACGAATGACGGTGCAAAATGACAGAAATGTTATTGCATGAGTTGTATAGTGCAATCAATAGAATCTCGCGTAATCTCCAAACTAATTGCCATTGATAGATAAATATTGGACTTGTTTTCATGGCTGTTGTCAAAGATAACGGCCCCAATTCACGTCTTACACATCCATAGTACCCACGATTGGGTGATTGTCCTGTTGTTCCAGGAATTTACATCAAGATTATTTAGGAATACATGTATGACTGAAAAGACATTTGGTTTAATTCCACTAAACCTAGCCTGCAATATTTTCTTCAAATACACCGCAGAAACTATTCTTCTAATAAGTTTAATATTTATATAGCGCAGATTACATAAAAATATGATCAAGTGCACTTTACAATTTACATAGAACATTAAAAACTAGCTATTTACAATTTTGTTTAAGACTATATTAGAGATAATTTTTATATGAGGGAAAAAATATTCATATAATATATGCTTTCTTAAACAAGTCTTGACTTGAAGCATGAAAACTCTACCTGTCAGGCTTGCAGGAATGATACAGTCTTGCCATATTTAGTGCAAATGACCATGAAATTTATTTACTGTATACAAAACACAGATAAATATCGCAAAAAGTCAGACAAAAAGTATGAGAATTAATGTCAAGATGTGTGTCACACACCCAAGATGTGAGACGTTGTAGACCTCCGACTGACACACTTGAACTGACTTCTGTTGATTTGCTTATCAAAGTAATGGTTGTACATTTCTTAAAGAGACCAGGGCAGACTATAACCTGCAATCGGAAACTATGTGTCAAACTGGTCACATGTATGTGAAACATAGTACACAACTCTGCAATTTGTTTCATCTCTACATGTAGCACCTTCAATGCATGTTATAGTATACTGTCTTAGAACACAATACAATGCTGTCTTGAACTTTTGAATATTATCGACACCACAGGAGCTGTTAAAGATCATTTGGCCATACTAGCACTGGACACCTGTTAAAGAACATCATTCGGCTTTGATGATCAGTAGCGGCATACACCGTAGACCAGGATCTGTATGTTCGGACTCTATAATGCTGCAATACCACTGTATAATGTTCAGATTCTATAATGTGATATTCGAACTAAAATAAAGTACTTATATGCCTCTTCGGTCTGAACAGTTGAGCTTCCCAAAAATAAATTATAAGCATTGAATAATAAGATTGATAATAAAGTTCAAAGAGCTGCAAAATATCTGCTATGAAAAAAGCTACTGCAAATGGTACCAAGCCTCCCATGTACACTTGAGGTACAATCTCATAATAAAAGCTAACATCAACATTTATGCTGCACAAAGTCATGCAAAAGCATTATCCAGGTTTGAAAAAAGTGTATGTCTTGTATTGGATACACTTGTGTGTACATGTATTAAACTATAAAAAAGTTTTTATTGTACAAGTATTGTACATATCAGAAAAAGAATTCAGTAAAACATTGAATAAAGTGATGTATGAATGTAACTAGGTGCAAAGGTCAGAAAATGTCAAATAAATGATGACCAATTTACAGAAAATTAAAATTTTAAACATATAAATTTTTGACTATTTATTATTACTTTAATTTACATCTAACACGCATAATAACATTTAATAACATAATACATATATGTAACAAATTAATTTATACCATTTCTAGCAATGCATGTGCTAAGCATCACATGGTATTATTTATTTTAACCACTGACCACAAATGCATATTAATTTTTATAATTACTAATCTCATTATAAATAAAATAATTATTAATATTATTTTATTTAACAATTTCCACAGACAATAATTATGCTTATAACATCTACCATCTAGATACCATCTAAACCATAATCACTGTTAACACATAACCTTGACAAATCAATTACCATAAATTTATTGGGTAAACAATAATTATGCATGGCTTTGCATAATATAGATTTTAATTATGATAAATACAATGTAAGACAACATATTTTCTAAATTGGTATAATTTTGAATTTCCAGTGACCCAAATCTGACTTTTGAACCGGTTACAGATTTATATAAATTGTGTAAATAAAATATAAATTAGGTTGTATTTGTTTTGATAAATATGTTTATCATTGAAAATTAATGCTTAATTAATATTGTTCAGTGCCAGACATTTGCAATGAAATGATTTAATGGATCATGCCAAATATTTATTGAACTATGCACAAACAGATAGCTTTAGTTTTATATTAAATATATGTACTGTAAGTACATATTAGCAACTAAAGTTTAAGCTTAGAAAATACTTTTGAAAATAATGTTAAATTCTTCCATTGGAAAATACTGGCACTGAACAAAAAACTGAAAAACATACTATGACAGATCTCTGACATTAAACTGTAAACATTACTGTAAACAATTAAATGTAAAAATCTAAAAACACAATACCCACAAAAGCCACTTCAAATTGTCTTTCATTTCCATTTCTCATTTCATGATCACTACTTTGATTGGCAACTCTATCTCATCCTACTTGACTGTGCTGTTCTCCTGTCACATAGATCTGTGATTAGCCAAATTAACTGGCTAACAAAGGACCACTGGCAGAGCTTTCATGATATTTGATCATCATATTGACAAGCCTACTGGTCTCACATGCACTCATTGGGGAGATGTCGGAGATGTGGTAGCCTAATGGCTGTAGTGCTGTTCCACAGTCATATCATTCTGTGATTAGCCTAATTAACTGGCAATAGATCAGACGATTATGGGTAGAACTGTTATTGCATCATAACAAGGAGCCTATTGGTCCATGTGCACACAGAGGCAGATCTGGTAGCCTAACTAGTGGCTCCAGTGCTGTTCCACTGTCACATCTGTGATTAGCCTAATGAACTGGCTATCAGAGGACCACTGGTAGAGCTTTCATGATATTTGATCATCATATCGAAAAGCCTACTGGTTCATGTGCACACAGAGGCAGATGTGGTACTAGCGCTGTTCCACTGTCACATCTGTGATTAGCCTAATGAACTGGCTATCAGAGGACCACTGGTAGAGCTTGAATCATGATATTTGATCATTATATTGACAAGCCTACTGGTCCATGTGCACACAGAGGCAGATGTGGTACTAGTGCTGTTCCACTGTCACATCTGTGATTAGCCTAATGAACTGGCTATCAGAGGATCACTGGTAGAGCTTGAATCATGATATTTGATCATTATATTGACAAGCCTACTGGTCCATGTGCACACAGAGGGAGATGTGGTAGCCTAGTGGCCCTAAGTGCTGTTCCAATGAACTGGCTTTATCAGAGGACCACAGGTAGAGCTTTCATGATAGCATCATATGAATTCACAAGCCTACTGGTCAGGTACATGGACCACATTATTGTGCATGGAATTAAATTAACACTCCCACATGCATTCATAGGGAGATGTGGTAGCCTAGTGGTTCATGTGTTGGACTTCAGACCTAAGGTTAAGAGTTTAACATGGCTACTGTCACTTCCTCTATGCCCTCAGGCAAGGTATTCACTCTCACAATGCTTCACTCCAGCCAACTGGGTACCTGGTAGTCACTGTTGGGCAAAAACCTGTCCAATTACTGGGGGTAGCCCTGTGATGGGCTTGCATCCCATCCAGGGAGGACTTAGTAGTAACATGTTCAGTTGCATCACACTACAAGGAGCCGGCAATGATATTACTACCATCTGTCCATCAGTATAATAACTAGAATATGTACATGAGCAGTTGCACTTGTACTGTTGTGTGTGGTTACAATAATGGAACTAAACTCAATCACCTCCCACCAGGAAGTCCTGGGTTAAAAATTCCCCAGTACTGCAATCATGTACCACAAATTACTCTCAGACTGGTCCTTTCATACTCTTGTGGAACTAAGAAAGGGCATCTCCTAATGTGTGATCTGCACTTACACCGTAAAGGGCAGCTTATATTGTACTGTTATATAGTGCTGCACAAGATGCTATGGAGCTATATAATGGACTTTTTTATGCAATTCCAGCACATTTTCCTTTGTGCTTTACTGTCAGAAAAACATTCTCTGTCTTTCTCAGATGCACAATTCAAACTGCAATTTTATACAATGTCAATCTCTGTTTCATGTACATACTTAAAAATAGAATTGCCGAACATATGCTAGCTATAAAAATGTGAAGTTCTGCTTATCTTGCGGCAAGCATTGTAACTTCCCCTACTTTTTTGTGCACTTTTAACTGACATGCAAGCTTCTTAGACTTGCATTGTTTGTCAAGTGTACATGACTGTACATTACTGTCTTCTGCTTCTTTACTATGAACAGGAACCAGCCTGGGGGGGGGGTCAGGTGGTTATTACAATTCAAAGTGTCAACCCTGTCTCAAGAATTCATGTTTAAAAAAAAAATAAATTGAAAACTATGATAACACCAAAAGCTTTTTCTTGGATACAATCTCAAAAATGTAAAAATTTCTGCAATATTAAAAAATAAAAACAAAGTGATAATCTTTCTCAATTAATAAAAAGGTGTAAATTGTAATGATTTAAAATAACGTGCATGCATTTGTTTCTAACCAGTATTGATAACAGAAACATTATCAACTAACCAAAAAATTGTATTGATCACTTCAACTTTAAAAGAACAAACCAGAAAATGTCACAAAAATAAGACTTGTCTACAGACTGTACATAATCCTCAAATTCTTTAACGAAAATGCATGTTTGATTTTCAAATGACCCTTCAAATTTCAGTTAAATTATCATCAGTCCTGTATTTAAAAATAATACATAATTATATTACTCATTTTATTGATTGCATTGGGAAAGTCAGAAAAATGACAAAACTATGATTCATTGTACTAAAGCATGGGACTCTATCATGATTAGGGCAGCAATTAATAAAACAATTAAGGATTCCAAAGTTTCAAGCAGTCAATACAGAAACCAACCAAGGCAAACTTGTGTCATTAGTCACTCACAAAAAAACAGCAAGACACAATGAACAAGAGCTGCTTTGAGGAAAGACAGAAGTTGAAGATTCAACACTGTTGAATATCTCTTACTGCAACACACACATCCTCTATCTTCTTTTCAACATCACTGTGCATAAAGTGAATAAACTCACTGGAATGCAGTGTTGCGGTCTTCTTTCATCTTTTGCTCCCAATGTCTAGTTTCTATTCACTTGTAAGTAAAGTGAAAGACGAGGGCCTTACAAATAGGATACAAATGAAAGAAACTGCTTTTTTCTTGCCCTCAATTCTATCCTCTTCTCTCCTTGTCCTTGACCTGGTAGAAGTCAGTTCCTACTGACTGCCTTGAGTCTCCAATGGATGAGCACTGTATGCAGTTCTTGTTGTGCAATATGAACTATGTATACAGTACCCAGCTTGACTTTTCCTAATCTCTCACATAAATATCTAACATCTTCCATTTCTAAATAGAAATCAGAGACAGATACACACTCGAGTGAAGAAAACAATTGGGCCCAGAGATCCTCATGGCTGAACTAGCCCTCACCCCATTAACTTGCTGTGTTGCCAGCATGGCGAGTCCTGGTGGTGTAGTTGTTAGCAGGCCTGACTAGTATCCAGAAGTCGTGAGTTCGAGTCTCAGTCAGGGCATGTAAACCAATTTTTTCACATGATTGAATGTGTAGTAAAGGCAAATAACACAGTATGTATTTATTCCGACCTTGCTGGGCCTCGAAAACTTCACTTCTTCATCATTTCTAAACTACTTCATACTTTATCATGGATATTGGAAGTTTTTCACTCTTCTCCAGAATACTTCCTAAAATCTTATGGGGATCTCCTATGAAGCTCTTTGCTTTCAGCTTAAAAACGAAACCACTCAGCATCACTTTAACTTGTAAAGGTTTCATCTTTGCCATATCTTATCTAATGGATGAACGGCATTTCTCCTTTCTCTTGATGTACACAGTTGCCTTTCATGGAAAGGAACAGATGATTTGTCATCTCTCTACGCTATATACTGTATAGAGCATCCAGAAACCTTCTTGCTAAACTGGATAAACATATATGCTGTGGACACTGCAACATGCTAAGATCTCTGCTAATGTCTTTTCTGCTTGGCTGAGTAAATATCATCTCTTGAAAGCACATGGCAATTTTAACCAATCTGCCACTCATCGATCGCAAGTTACCCGACTACTTATCATCACGACACGTCAACAAACAGTGATCGACTTTTCCGAACAAGTACGAAAGCAGTAAAACCATTGAAATGTGCTGAATTGACTTGAAGTGTAAATGATTATTTCTTGCAGCTTACTAAGCCTGCCGCAGCTCAATATAGACATAAATGCAGGGAGTATAAAGTCCCTCAGGGCGGCAAGGGTACTGAGACCGCTGAAGCTGGTTTCTGGCATACCAAGTAAGTAACACTTCCATTTTATACTTTTGAATCCAACAGTCTAATGAGCTTGCCAGAGCTCCAGTCTGGTATAGACGCAGGCAGTCTAAAAGCTTTGCGAGCAGCAAGAGTATTAAGACCATTAAAGCTGGTATCTGGTATACCAAGTAAGTTTGCAAGCTTGCATGATCTACTGGCAGATTGCAAGGTCTGAAAATGGCTGGTTTAATATTCAACTCTGAAAACTAATTTAATCCTGAAAATTTATGAAAGAACCAATGGGAAAAACAGTCCATTGAACAACTTGATTATAAGTAACAAAATATTCATTTGGAATAAAAGGATGTCTTGAATAATTCACTGCAATGCAGCAGAACCAACAAATTCTCGACTGAGTGAACCAAACACAGACAGACAGGCAGGCAGACAGAGACACTGACCAACTAACAAACTGAGACAGGCAGACAGACTAAGACAGACAGACAGGTACACAGAGAGACTGGCAAACTTAGACAGACAGACAAAGACAGACAGGCACGCAGGCAGGCAGGTAGACAGGCAGACTGACTGGCCAACTGGCAAACTGAGACAGACATGCAGACAAACTGAGACAGACAGATGAAAAGGAGGAAGTGAGTCACACTATGATAGACAGGTAAATGGTCAGTGATACACACAAAAACCGCTCACTCATCACCACCCAGATGGAAGCTTGCAGTGAATAGTATTTTAAAATAAAAACCTGTAATTCCTAGCACTACTTGGTTGGTGGTAATTAATGTTCAGATGTTGTTGGGATTTGAAGGGAAAAAAGGTATTGTGAGGAGAAAATCTTCATGATTTTGTAAGAAATCTGAATATACATGATGATTTTGTAGTAAATCTGATTTATTTTCTGAAACTTGGCACATATGAATTTGGGTTTTAGCCTATACTGTTTACTATACATACATGCATGTAATACAAAATTATGTTGCAAGGACACCTATTAACCTCTCCTTATTAATCCAAAAATATATTAATTAAAACTGTCAGCCTCTGCAACTAGCTACTGTAGGGTTCAAATGGGTACCGTAACTGGGTTCACTTCAGATGTTGGATGCGATGACAAATCAACAAGTCAACCTCCAGTGAATGACCTAATGTTAGATCAATTTGAGCCCACATCGAGGAATCTACGGCCCATTTCAGATGCCGTATCTTTCATGCAGCGTACTTAATTCAATAAAATATGGCAAGCTCTGCCACATTTTAAATGTTTCTGCCATATTTAATTCAAATGTTGTATTTAATCTGTTTCAGATGTCAAACTTTTCATGAACTTAATTCCAGTATTAAATATGGCATATGAAAGATATAGTATCTGAAACGGACCTACGTGTAAGAGATCCTTCAGTTACCTCTACATTAACCTGCATGGCCAGTCACTATGGCAACAAATAGCAAATGGTGGCTGGAACAGTTACCTAGAGAAACTTGTGTCACATGCTGAACTAATGGATTGAGTTATTCCAATCTACGGTCTTGTGAACAACTGACCGATCTTGTGTTTGGAATTAGTAAACAAAATAATATTTCAACTTGGTTGTCATATAGATCTACAATCATGTAACTATATGACACACTGCATAAGAAAGACATTTTGGATTTGGCAGAATAAAGAAACTAAATCAGTGTTAAGCCCAGGGGCATGCATCTACTTTTACTTCAAATCCTGCAAAAACTTATCAAACGACAAGGGCAGGGCAAGATATTTTTGTCCAATTTATAAATTAAAGAAACATAACAAACAGGTACCCTGAGATCGATCTTAGTGCACACTCCCCCCCCCCCCGGGGGCGGCGGTGGGGGGGGGGGGGGGGGCCGGGGGGGGGGGGGGGGGGGG
>JANVCJ010031106.1:0-22428 GCA_026413505.1 Epizoanthus ramosus | reverse complement strand
CTATCGGCTAATAGCAAACGCTCAGGGAACCAATCAAATGCGTCCATTTGCAATAGAACACGGCAAATTTCTACTAATAATACATATGTAGTTTTGTATACCATATGTTTATGTCAATGCTTAAAATAAACTTTCTTACTTACTACTTTTTAACATGTTCTTAGTCAATTTATTAACCACAACTTGATTATGTGGCCTTTGGCAAATTATTTTTTATCGGATTATTTTTGTATCATGGGTTTTAGGTATGAAAAGGGATCACTGCCATTGAAATAACATCGCAAATGTTTAATTTTATCCTTTAAAGAATCTACATGCCATATTCCTTTGGAATAAAAGGCACATTCAATATTTTTGGACTAACTAGCTGATATTTCCCTTTTCTTGACAGATGAACATAAATGCATAAAGTTTACTCGTCATTGAAAAAATTGAGACCAGCTGTCACTGCAAAGTGTTACCTTGTTACTGCCCCACTTGCGGTATGTCGCAAAGTGGATCTGGTCCTGGCTATAATGAATCCAGTATAAAGTCACCCACTGATGAACGTTCACTCGGCCCTGTGTTGCAATACCAGTTACCCTCATTGACCTGCCGAGGTCAACCTGGATCCATTGATTGTGGTTATTGTATTTTGCCAACCAGCAGCGGCCTGTGGCCTGCAGTAGTCGGCCAAAGTGAGCAGCAAAGTTGCCGTTGTAGTCTGACGAGGCTTTAATGGCCCTGCTCTTGATACGGCCATTTTGCATACCAAGAGGTCTGTTGCAAAGGTTTCCTGAAATACCAAGAGACTGTCCAGTTAGCTCAGGATAAAACAAAATTTGGCTGTCAACATTATAAAGGAGGGTGTAATTGATGCCCTATCCCAGCCAAAACATATTCCAATTCGACATAAACAATACTACTGAAAGTATGTAATCAAGAAAAAACACTACTACAACTTATCATCCTACCAAAGATTGAGACATGAAAATGCGTCACTATTACTCTACGTCCTTAAATCCTGTAATGATTAAGCACTACTCTGTATGTGATTACTGGATCAGTTATAGCCTATCATACTTTAGTTATATAATGACTTTTAAATTCTATTATTTCCAAGAAGCATTTTCCAGTGACTTGATCAGAATTAGGGACCTTCTGAGTTGCGACTTTAAAAACTTTTGTCATCCATGTTTTTTAAAAATATCGCTTGTATCGCACCACACTGCTAGCTACTGCTCTGCTATTGATTTTGTGTACAAGATAAATCTTCAGGCTTCTTAATTTCGCAATTGCATAAATTGCGTATATTACTGCGAAGATCATTTCACTTCATCATAACTCTTCGATTAATGATTGTTGATGTTGAAATGTTCATTTTTCAATTGTCATAAATTAGCGGACTACGACAACCAACATTGTTCTGGGGAAGGAGCTTTCTCTAACACGGCACAGTTCTTTTCTACTAAGGTTATTTTACACAATTTTTACTTTATAAGGTAATTTATAAACTATATTTGCTTCTTTTTTTTCTAAAAGAACTGCCCACCTATTTCTATTCTTGCTACAAGAAAAGCATTATTGTTCAAGAGAAATCCAATTATAATGGTTTATAATTAGCACAATATAAATTAATTCCAACTTTATCGGAAAGATAACTTTCAGACAATTGTTTTGATGTGTGTCTTTTTTGAGTGAAAGATAATTCTTGTCCTGTATTTTTCTTTCTATCAACACTCTTGTTCTTCTTCAGAAATAAACGCGGACGTCAAAGGGTAACACTCTTACACTAATCAGCATCCGCAAATAATGAACAATTTCTGTGACTGAAAAGGGGGTTCATTCGTGCACTCGTGCCCCCCTCTTTTCCTAGAATCATCCCTGGTAATTAACTTAATAAAAACAAATGTAACATCCGCGATATTTATAACGTTGGCATAAAGAGTGCATACATACTTTACTGCAAATACTTAGAAAGCGTGATTAGAAACTAAGATTCAAAGAGTCAGAATTACCTGGCAGACATCCATAGATTTCTACCCTCATGGAAATGTGACTGCGCCATCCTTTGGGATGGAATTTGACAAAGCGAGCGACAACTGGTGTTACTAGTCTATAGGACACAACTGTAAACCTGTCAAAGTTTCCACTGAACATCTACAAAACAACAAAAATACATTTAATTTAATCAGTATGTGCACAGTATTGCAGATGACCTCTTGTTTGTTAGTGTTAGTTTGTTAATGTACTACCATTACCATTAGTCAAAAAGTTTCCATTTACCTTTCTCAATGCGACAATACAATGCAATAAAGTACTGAACAATACAATATAATAACCTTAGCTCAATAGCATTAATCTGCACAGATGCAAATTGAAAGCTAAGATAAGTAATTATTATTGCCATCAGGACGACATTTACGTAAATTTAAGACTTGCTGCATACCCTGATTTTTCCATGTTCCTTATATGCCAAATATTTGAGTCCATCCCTGCTGTATGACAGAAGATACTTGGTAACCCACTGGTGACCTTCATACCGACCCTGTGTAGCTACTCCTGTCACTCTTGTGACCCTTCCAAGATCTACTCGAAGCCACTGGCGATGATCATTTCTCTGTGAGTACCATCCACCTGATCTACCATTGGTGTTGCGCTGGTTAAGTCTTGCTCTCTCTGGACCATAGGCATAGTTGTACATGGTTGAGGCAGTAAATGCACTTGAAGGGAGTCGTTGGTCTTCTAAGCCAAGGGGCACCTTACATCGACCTTAGAAGCAAAACACAAATGCAACAGACAACATAAGCTAACTGATTCGAAAACAGAGTGACTCAGCTTGGTGACACAATTAATCCCACAAGCATGTGAGGACGAAACTTTGGCGGGACAAGGATATTGAGTATTAAAAACTCTTAAATTTCCATAAAATTTTCAATTTTAATAATAATAATCTTACTTTAGATCTTCGTTTTACAATTACATGTGTAGACTGTGACCTAATGATATTTCTCTTCAACTTACTTTCATATCTGAGTTACTACAGAAATAACTCGGCAATGGTAATGAACTACATATATGTACTGCTGCTGCAGCATCTGATAATTTGTTATAGTATGATTCTCTTCTCTAAATTATATTATTCTGTGACCTTCTGCTCAAGGTACTCTCATACAGAGACTAAGTCTTAACAGCAAAATCATTTCGCTGAAATGGCTGCATCATATTTTCTTTCTATACCATCCACGTCCATCTGGTACAAAATGAAGTACTTACTGATATGGCAGCCATACAGCTCCATCCTCATGGATATGTGTGAACGCCACCCTCGTGGAATGACTCGGAAGTAGCGGCATCTAATTGGTGGTCCGAAGGCATACGATTTGACAGTGTTCCGGTCACGGTTGGCCTGGAAGGTCTGGTACAGATTGAATTGCAAAATTACAGTTACCAAAAATTCATAAATTCCATATAATGGAAAAAAAGCAGTAAAATAGTTTCCCACTTGACAAATAATAATTAGTAAAGCCCCCTCCCTCCCCATTGAAACGTTCTTGTTTAGATTCATGCCAACTCAGATCGTTTCTCTCAACCTTGCATTCAATATACAAGTAGTAACAGCAATCTCTTACAGTACTGTCCTCGCATATGGTTACCTGCACTCGCGAGTAGTGAGTGTAAACTTTCACTTGTTTGGACTCACCACTCACGTGTGCGAGTCTATAATGAGGCACTCACAGCTGAGATAGAAATAATTTCAAAATACTCGCAAGTCTATATGTGCGAGTCTCGTGAGTGAGCATATAAAACGCATACCGTATGTGGATTTATCCTAAAATTCGTGTTGTGGTTGAATTAATTGTTAGTTCCCTTATACAATTTATCTTCTGGAAAAATGTGCTACATGTGCATTACCAGTTATATTCAAAATATCTTGCCTTGGTCATAAAATAAAATGAATACGTTTTATATCTACTATTACAATAACTACAAATGTTAATGCGATTGGTCTTTTATTCTTGTTCCTCCAAATATTATTCTTGTAGTTCTTATATTTATGCTGCTTAGCTATGTACAGAACTCTACTTAAACTAGTACTACGGAACTGCACACTCCTATATAAATATTTCATATAAATGGTATTTTGCAAGTTCCCTTTGCAACATGATATCTTATCAATATACTGAAGGCATTTTATCTGGTATATCTCCACAGGTAGACAGACTTACTTTGTAAGAACTTGCACCTCCTGTGTAAAACGAAAAGTGAAGTGCATCGACACTGTATGAAACCCAATATGACGTCACCCACTGGTCAGCATCCTGTCTGCCCTGAGTTGAGATACGCACGATCTTTGATGGCCGACCAGTGTCAATTTGCAGCCACTGTGCATGGTTGTTGACTCCTGCAGACCACCCTCCAACGAAGCGCCCAGCTTTGGTTTTCTGTAACCTAGCTAGGTAAGATGCATGGAATTTGTCCCAGCTGGATGAAGCTGTGATCAGACGATTTGCAAGTTTGCCATTCCTTAATCCCATTGGTCTGTTACAAAGAACACCTAGAAATGTATAAATATTTCACAAGTAAGCCACTAAATAAATAACGAAAATAATATTCAGCTGAAAGGAATGCCTGGGTTACTATCCTAAAGGAAAATACATGCAATAACAGGACAAGCACTTAATCTTTTTTCAAAAAAAATATGTGTTTCTCCCGTGAATAAGAGCTATCCAGCAGCAACCCGCCATGTGCACATTTCACAGTGGCAAATTTTATCCACTTTATTTGTTGGTTACATCCGGGAGAAGGAGGCTTGGCCAGCTACTAAACATCTCTGACTGTACGTCCATGAAGCTATCACATTACCTTCTGGCTGGTTTTTAAAGCAATCTAGAAACAGGAAGCTTTATTGAAATGAACACGCTGGGTTCTTGAAAATACGTTGTGAAAGGCTCTCAATTAATCGTAAAAGGCACCAGGGGATTTCATAGCATACTTGTTTCAAATTATAAGGATGTTTGAATTTTAGTATATTGCTTACCTAATCGGCAACCATAGAGCTCAAACCGCATGCAGATCCGACTGTACCATGTTCTGGGCTGGATACGGACAAAACGAGCTTTGAAAGGCCGCAAAAATCGGTGAATGACAACATAGTTGCGCTCGTAGTTCCCTTGGAAGATCTGTATTAAAGAAGGTATTGTGGATAAACAATGAGTTTGAGAAAGCAAAATACCTTTACGAGACTATGATTTTGTCCGGCACTACGTTTCTTGCAGGAAAAGCGAAATAACGAAATGAGAAACAATGTTCATAGATAGACAAATACGGAAAGCTACAGCAAGTGCAGAAACAGAATATTAGTCAGACAGAAAGAGAACAGTACGGTGCATAAATCAAGCACAAACAGTACGTTAGTCAATTTGTTGGCCAAACAACACACACAGCAAACAAACAAACAAACAAACAAACAAACAGACACATGGATAGAGAGAGCATCAGATAGCACAGAGCGGTCACACTGACAGAAGGCAGAGAGAGACTGGGAAAGCAGAAAATAGAAAACGAGTACAAGAGAGAGAAACACACACACAAAGTTAAAATCCACATACACATAAGAAAATATTAATACAAAGCAGGCAAACCTTTGCACTCCTGCCTTCTTTGTATGGATAAAACTTCACTCCATTTGTGCTGTATGACACAGTGTAACTTGTCACCCACTGATTGGCTTCATATCTGCCTTGGGTTGCGATTCCCTTCACTCTGGTGATGGTTCCCAAATTGACTTGTATCCACTGGTGACGGTTATTGTGTTTCACACACCAAGCACCCCTCCCTCCGCTGTTCCTGCCCTGTAGACGAGCTCGCCATGGACCATGGTGCCGGTCATACATTGACGAGGAAGTAAAGCGTGAATTGCCAATACGTTTATCTTGCATTCCAAGTGGAGAAACACATGGGTCTATAGGAGAAACAATTACATACCATTATGTTCCAGAACCAACACCATAAAATGTTAATTGTTAATTAGAATTGTTTTTATAATAAATCTCTAAATTGACGCTAAATTGGACAGGAGATCAAAACAAATGAGTTATATACATGTAGCACATTCAAGATCTTTTCACTACACTGACAGCGGTCTCTGAATCACTAACATCCTTTGTGAGAGCAAACAGTGACAATCGTAACTCCAAAATGTGAACAAGAATGTAAGATACATATAAAACTTTACACTCTGCTGACATTTAGGAGATATTGAAACCCACATCCTATCCCCAAAATGTGTCCAGAGAAAGGATAAGCGTTTTACTGGTCCCTTAGAGAATTTGTACACGTAGACTGCGTACAGACTATCACTTTTGTACATGTAGACTGCATACAGACTGGATCACTCCTAAACTCCTAAACGTGCATTTAAAAGACGTACAAGGTAATACACGACATCAAAGCAACGTCAAACTCTGTTTCCTTACCAGCTTTACAGCCATAAAGTTCTGATCTCATTGCAATATGTCTATACCAGCCTCGTGGATGAATACGGACAAAACGGGCAACGATTACGGGGTTAATGGAATTGCAAACAATGGATCTCTGGTCTCTGTTGGCTGTGAAGTACTATACCAAAAAATATAAATATTAATATGTTAACATACCAAAATGCATACTTACATGTACATGCATCCTTTACAGCTAGAGCAACAGAAGTGCACATGGACATGTAAATATTGCCTATGTCCTGTTCACTATATCTGCGTTTTTATTCACTATCTACAATCCATCCACTATATATCACAAGTTTTTTACGAGTTCTTAAATAACCTATGCCATCATGTTATGTACACTGTTTCTTACAAACGGTCTATTCCTTACATCGTGTCTTCTCTGTGAAAACCTTGTAAATCTAGTATTGGGGTCAATGCCACGTGGATGCACGACGTCCATAGCTACATTTACAATTCTCCAATAATAATTCAGCCAGTAATACATACCTTGTCCGAACTCAATGATCTGTACATTGCCCAGTGTAGGTCATCCTGACCGTATGACACAGTGTAACGTGTAACCCATTGATTCGTATCTCCCCTCCCCTGTGTGCAAATTTTGGTGACTACCACTGGACGAATGAAATCTATCTTAAACCACTGATTATGATTATTGTGTCTTGCAACCCAAGCGGCAACGTTAGCTCCACGTTTCGTTTGATCCAGTCGTCCAAACTGGCCCACTGTGTGCTTGTTGTAGCTTGAAGAAACAGTTATCTGCTTGTCCCTTACACGGCGGTTCTTGAGCCCCAGAGCAAGGTTGCAGAAGGAAGCTATTCAAAATTTGATAAATGAAGAAAGTAAAGGTGGAATATCTGTGGTATACCAATATGAAGAAAGTAAAGGTGGAATATCTGTGGTACCAATATGAAGAAAGTAAGGTGGAATATCTGTGGTACCAATATGAAGAAAGTAAAGGTGGAATATCTGTGGTACCAATATGAAGAAAGTAAAGGTGGAATATCTGTGGTACCAATATGAAGAAAGTAAGGTGGAATATCTGCGGTACCAATATGAAGAAAGTAAAGGTGGAATATCTGTGGTACCAATATGAACTCAATCAATATCAATTAATCAATATCTTTATTTAGTACCGTTTTTACAAATTTAAACAAAGAATGGGTAATAATTAACAGACAGAAAGGTACTCAGCTAACTGTAATAACCAGAGGTTAGACTAGACAGTTAGCTGATTAAATTTTACAATGTTTTTATATGGTCAGAAAAAGGAAGAAAAAGGAAAAAATGCGTCGTAAATTAAATAAAGTAAACAAATAAAGTATATAAAGTATATTAAAGAACTGTCACATAAGTACTCGTACTTCACACTTTGTTTTCATTCCTTGCGATTTACATATTACGCATCCCATCATTTCATCTACAGAAAAAGGTCCATCCAAAAAGCCAATTTATAAAACTTGTAACTGATCAAATTTTTGTTGTTGGCGAGATACATAGCTACTTTGGATTTTAATGTGAGAGTTTGTAGCTGTAACTGTAACAACTGAACTCGCCCCGTGGCTAATTGTGGTTAATCTTGTAACAAACATGTTGAACAATATCTGTCTCTAATCCGATACGTACTCCATCCCGTTTAACTCGACGTGAAGTGTGTCAGTTGAAAACAACCTTTAACCTAGTTCCTCCACAAACCTAACTACTATATCGGAAATAAAAAGGGTATAGTCAAACTGTGATAAAATCTAGCAAAGGGTAGAAATCAAGGTCAAGAATGTTTATTTCCGCCTCAGTTCCATGTGTCGATGGATGTGTAGATAGATACAATTGTAAACACCTTTTGCTTAATGTTGTGAATATGTTGTTTCCCCTAACTTTTCAATATCTTCAGCATCTTCTGTTATTTATAATCTCAACAAAACGATATTCTTCCAAGTTACATCTTTTGCTTAATGTTGTGAATATGTTGTTGTTTCCACTCTACAAATGTAAAGATGTCCTAATAATGTCAAATTTCTACTGATTAAGGGATCTTACCTTGACAACCATACACTTCCACTCTCATGGAGATCCAGCCGTGCCAAGTTCTTGGGTGAAAACGCAGGTACAGTGCCCTGATAGGTTTCGCAAACTGGTTATAAACGATAGTGTGGCGGTCTGTGTTGCCTGTGAAGATCTATGAGATAAACGGTGAAGTTGTTTTGAGAACACAAAAGAGAACACATTCAATTATAAATATCACTCTTCGTACTTAGGAAAATGGAGTTTTGTTAGACAATGTCTATACTATTCTTACGATAGTAATTTGTCGCCAATCAATGCACTAGTGCACCATTCCTTTACAACTATTTTCCAAAAAAGAGTCTGTATCATTCAAACATACACAGCCTGTTTCTCAGATACATAAAGGTACTGTGCTAGCTTATCTACGGGTTGTCTACAGCGTCGTGAAACGTACTGTGTTAACAATATTTTGCCATTAAGGGGATATATGTTTCAATGACTAGGAGATAGTGAGATTAAGTCAAGAAAAAAAGGCTAAAAGGATATTCAATTCCAAACAAAAGGCGCAGAAATTGAGTTTGCTATTCTTTATCACCTGCAAGTGTTGAGCTACTTGGCTAATATACGTTTGTGCAAAATAAGGGAGATTAGAATTTGCCTGGTTTCTCATCAATAGAATATCTGAGAGAAAAAAGATACATTATATATTACGCGATCGTACGTAGCCAAACCAAATAGCTGCGTACAAAGCAGAACCTGTGTCTTCACAGGTAATATCCATGTGAATTTAAATGCAAACGATATAGAAATGACATGGTGAGCAAAGTGTCCACTACCTGGAAATTGAACGTTTGAAAGCATATTAAAAGTTAAGCACTATACAGTGTAATTAGCAACTAGGTATTAAAAGCGTTACTAATAAGCAATACATGGATATCCTTTTCCTCTCAGTCTTCAAGCTATACCTTTTTCTCAAATACGTACCTTTAATCTCCTGTTTTCCTTGTAGTGAATAAAGTTATGACCATTGGTACTGTAAGAGACATAGTAGGTCTTGACCCAGTGACCAGAATTCTGTCTTCCCTGGGTTGCAACACCCTTGATTTTGGCAAGTCCGCCCAGGTATACTTGAAGGTACTGGTTGTGATTCATTGTTTTTGGAATCCATCCATAGATACTGTTTAGTCTTCCGTATTTTGGTGCATAAGCACTGTTGTAGTATGTTGTGGCACTCATATGGCCATTAGTAATGCGCTTGTCCTCTACACCAAGAGGCATGGCACAGCTATCTATACAATAGCAAGCATACATATGTTGAAGAACTGATCAAGTGGGCTTTATAGATGTATCTAATAGTGTACACAGCCACTTCACAACTGGCTGACTCAAGACAGGCCTCTTTAGATTCACAACCCTGATTACTGCAAACCTCCTGGTACGATATATTTACACTTACACACTATGCTGAGTTCTAGGTGTTTCATATGTGATGAAACACTCCTCATGTCAGTAATTCTAGTTATCAATCGTGCAGTAGACTACTGATATTGCCCTCCTCCAAAAAAAGTACTTCCAAACACAATCCCATCCAAAAATAAGCAGACTGACTTAAATTTATATAGTAATTAATTTAACATACACTACGATCATAATCAACCCAGACACTAAGGCCCAAAACGCCCTTGGCTTATTATCAGACTGACATTTACGGTATAAATTTGTTGACAGTCGAATATCTCCTGAAAAAGAAGACTGATTCTCAGAACTATTATTATTATTATTATAGAACTATCATTAGAACGTTTAACTGGCAATGAAGATTTTTTGTTTCTTACAATAAAAAACACAAGTATCAACTATAGAGATTCTTATAAATTACCTTCAGCACAACCATAGAATTCCGCTCTCATTGAAATGTGGCCATACCATGACCAAGGGTGAATACGAATGACTCGGGCCTTAATTCTGGGAAACAGTTTGTGACGCACGATTCTGTTTTGGTCATTGTTGCCTGTGAAATACTGAAAATATAGAGCAAGATGTGAGTAAGAAGTGCATAATTAGTAAATTGATTTTCAAACAGAAAAGCAGGAAATGTGAATGCTATACTGTATATTCAAGAGTGACCAACATGTTTATACATGTACTACAGTTTCTGTGGTAAAATTTAATCACAAACTGTACCAAGTTTCAGAAGATATGCACATAAATGTGATACTACATACAATGTAGCTAACTCAACCCATTGCTGGGCATAAATGAGTAGATACGTATTTTCTATCTTCCTAAACTCCAATACCTTATTTCGCTATCTACATGTAACATAATTGGCAGCGTTAATTAATTACCTAAGAACTGTTCCAAGTCACCAAGTGTAAAACCTAGCATTGTGCAATATGTTGTTAAATATATCTAAGTCAACAAGTTTAAAACCTAGCATTGTGCAATATGTCATGAAATCATGGAGGGAGGCCTGTTTATAAAGACTTTCAGTTTGCAGGCCAAACAATGTTCTCCAGTATATTCTGTATGATATTAGTTTTACGACTGATATGAACACTGCACAGTGTCTTGTGACATATAAACAACCTATATAGCGTACATGTACATAACACACATAACATACATAACACATAAAAATAGAAATTCAATCTTGGCAATCTTTAGATGTCTCCTTCACTTACCGGAATTTCGTCACCTGGGAAAGAAATCTTGGATAGAACATACCCATTAACTCCCTCTTGTTCAAAACTATGACTTCACGAAACTACATGTTCCAAAAATATTCACTGACCTTTCTTCCACTATTTGCCTTGTACTCGACAAAGTGAATTCCATCCTGGCTGTATGACAAGTAGTACTGTCTCACCCACTGACGGGCGTCTTGTCGACCCTGTGTAGCAATCATCACTATCCTGGTTGGACGTCTAAAGTTCACCTGCAGCCACTGGTACCTGTTGTTGTATTTTGCCGCCCAGGCTCCTATTCGGTTACCAATCTTTTTGTGCTTCAAACGAGCAAACCAAGGTCCATGGTTGTTGTCCCAGCTGGAAGAGGCACTGATCTGGCTATTTCTGATTCGACCACTGTTCATTCCTAATATTTTGTCACATCGAGGTCCTACAGCATGAACAGAAGAGACTATTTACAAGCTCTATACTCTATGGTTGACATAGGTATAACTGCAAGAAACCAAGACTTTGTACCACTGGCAGACATTTTGCAGCTAGTAACTTATACAAATATGAGAATATCTGCTTTCCAGATCTTTGTGACACAATCATTCACAAAAACACCGAAGATAGACACTTTTATAAATGCCACAACATGTGACGTAGTTCTAAGAACTAAACTGTTGTCAGTGGAAGGCCTGCATGTAGATGCTAACAAATTTACATGGATAGCATAGTTAACAGTTATTCGACAAGGTAGCATTTTCTATGAGTTGTTAGTCCATCTGGCGCTTCACCAAGTGGACTAACTGCTCACAGAAAACAACGCTGAATTAAAATTATGAAAATTTAATTATTAAAATATTATTAAGATACTCATATCTAAAACACATATGTCTGGGATAGTCTCACTGTTAATGTAGTTAATCTAATGAATGAACATGATTACTGAACATAATTTACGAAATAAAACCGCTTACCAACTATTGCTCCATAGAACTCAACCCTCATGGATATCCAGCCATACCAGGTCCTTGGGTGAATCCTCATATAGCGGGCCGTGATTGGTCGAACAAACTTGTGAGTCACAACAATAAATCTTTCATGATTTCCCTTAAACAACTGCAAAAAGGAAGACGATATTTCAATGTTAAGAAAGTGACAATTGATCAGAGAATAAATTATAGACTATGACACAAAATATCACCAACTGTGAAACATAAAGAGAAAAGGCGCATATTTCATGGAACTTCCAGGATCAAAATTCACTTTCTGATTCCAGTTCCTCCTCGAACTTGTGCGAAAACATTACGTTACTGAGATAATTCCATATCTTGTGTGCTAAATATTTCAACTTTAAAGACGGACACATCTTGTTGGAATACTCCTTAAATGTAATATTATTTTAAAAATATGTTAACTTTATTTAAGTGTCAATGTATTTAGCTCACGTGAGCCAGTTGGGGACACTGGGCATGTGGTTTCATATCTTTATGTGGGACGATGTGAAGGACTAATCATTTGCAGATGTTACAAAAAAGGCAGCATCTTCTCCTCAATGGATGTTTAAGAAGTGATCTTAATCGCCTTGACAACAACTCTGATATCATATCTCCTTATTATTCTAGTGATCTTTCCAGAAAGACCTGTATCTCTTGCCTATTCCACATATATGTATTTCCCATTTCCACCTTGGATGGAGGAAGTCCTTGAGGACAATTTCTTCTCTTGGGAAATCCTTTTCTATGTATTTTGAAATTCAAATTATGTTTATTCCCATTTCCGAATTGCCCAGAAAGAATGCTCTCCAAGTAATGGAATCATATTCATGTTCATGTGAACATGAAGAAGATGCAAGTCATTGGAAGGTTCAAAGTTGACTGCTTATACATACCTTAACTTTCTTATTTTCCTTATACGGAATAAATCGATAACCTTTCTTGCTGTAACTGATGGTGTAGCTCTTTACCCACTGGTGAGCATTCTGTCGTCCCTGGGTAGCTACTCGGGTGACTCTGGCCAAGGCACCAAAGTCTACCTTAAGCCACTGATGTCTATCATTTCGCTTGGCACACCAAGCTCCTCCATATCGGCCTTCACGGCGTCTGTGAAGTCTTGCATTCCAAGAGCCGCACCAAAAGTTATAGTACGTAGATGCAGTAACCTGTGGGTCAGCAATGTGTTGATCTTCTAGGCCCAAAGGCATATCATATCGACCTATAAAAAGATGTAAAGGTTGAATGAACGATGCTGTACCATTCTAAAAGAAGGCACTGAACGTTTATGGAAGTCTTTGTGCTCTTGTTAATTAATCTATACTGAATGTATAATAAAATGTTGCCATAAGCTAAGCATAAACAATATTGATAAACTGTACGTGTTAATAAGGAACACCAATGACACATTCTTGTCAATTCGTATATACAAATTGTATATTTATCACATGTGAAGATTTTTTGCTGATATGAACTTCTGTAATCCCATTATTAGAACATAATTTGTAATTGCATTAAAGCTTCAAAACACATTATAGAACGTATTATAAATTGCCAAATAATGTGCCTTCAAGGTACTTTAGTCACGCCAACGCTTTTCTTGCAACTTTAGGCATATAGGCGGAACAAAGCACATAAAGGTACTTTATTGTTGATACAACTCCAACAACACGAATTAATCCCCAAAATGATTTCAATCACAGAATACAGTGTTTAATTAATAGTCACAAACGGCAATGGACGTTTGATATGGCAAGTCCAAAAACATTTAACGAACGTATAGTACAAATAATAAAATAAGTAAGAAACCCATTCGATATCTATTCGTGTCAAACAAGGCACTAACTCGGCAATCCTATGTACGACTCTGTGCGTACGTGAATTGCAGTACTCTGCCGTTTGTCTCAATTACAAGTAACGTCTCTCCATACATTTATTAAGTAAGGTTATACAACAAGAGGGCTTTTTAGAGACTATATTTTAGAACTTATTCATGAAATCTTCCAATTCCAATATGCAATTACGCTATTTATGCTTAGACAAGACATGGCCTGGCTAGATTATTATGAAATAAAATGTGCAAATGTGTTTTACTCACTAACGATATATGTTTTTCGTCTACTTTATGACACTAGACCAAAATGGAATTTACAGTTATTACAATGTAGGATCTCCACTACTTACTGTGTGGGCATCCATAAATCTCCAGTCTTATGCATATGCCATGACCCCATCCTCGAGGCACAACACGAATATATCGAGCAAGGATTACAGGATCAATTGCATGTAGTCTAACAGACCGTCTATCATAATTTCCTTGGAAATTCTGAACAAAAAAAAAGTAAGACATTAGAATAACGTCGTTGGTATGATTTTACAATACCATACACAATTGCATAGAGGGTCAACCTTTGTTTAAATTTGAGTTCAGTGAGGTGAAAATACATTTGTCTGAATCAATCCGAAAATAGTAACGTGTCATAGCTAAATTTAATTGTGTGCCACAAAATACAAATATGATAATAAGATAACAAAATGGGAAATTCGGTTTATTGTAGACAAATAAGTAAAAGGAAGAAGGAACTGAACAAGTTAGAATGCGTTTTAGTTCTGTGAGGATCAAACGGGACCAGGATCACAGTGCATCTTCCACCATACCATGTAGTTATACTAGATTTTACGTTTAATAAAATAATTTATTATATAAACACCAATGAAATACCAGGTGAGCTTTCGCGCGAAAACATCATATCTTCACACGTGAAATAACATGTTATCTTCACACGTGAAAAGATCACCGTTGTTATGGCTACCTCTTCCATTGTTTAGTTCGGACACGTTGTTTTACTTTTGGACTACAAAAAATATTAAAGTTAAATGGTTTGGTATTTCATTGGTGTTTACATAATAAATAGAACATTACATGGCAGCTTGGAGATACGGAATTTCTCTTCTCGTGTAAAAATACACTCAAAGAGAAATTTTGTATCTCCGCACTGCCATGTAATATCCTCTATATATTAAATAGTTCTCTAACCTTCAACTTCAATTGAAGGTCTACAAGATACATGAATTTGATCATGAGTGCCTCACTTTTAAGTAGTCATGGGATACATAAATTCCTGAATCATAGAATGTAGCTTACGAAATGTAAAAGGTATATATTAAAGACATGCAAAATCCATTTTGCAACTTGACCCACCTGGTTGGTGCCCCAATTACGGACAGTTGCAAAGTTCACCTCATTCTGACTGTACTGCACCCAGTACAATTTCACCCACCGGTTATAATCATATCTCCCCTGGGTGGCAATGCCGGTAACCTTCATTGACCTTCCTAAGTCCACTTGTAACCATTGGTTATGATTATTATGCCTGGAGCACCAGGCAGAGGCCCACCCCTTACGCTGTCTGTGGTGCAGGCGGCCAAATCGTGCTGCATGTCTGCTGTTCCACTCTGATGAGGCTTTCAGGGCACGGTTCTTAATTCGGCCAGATTGCAAACCAAGAGGATAGTTGCAGAAACGGGCTGAGAGATACAAATCATCAGTAAGAGCAGATCTAAATATAGATGGTCATTACTTTAAAATGGTACACAGGTTAATTAGTTTATCATTTCACTTGCAGTATGCCTAAACTAATTATTAGGTAGTACATCTGCAGTAAAAAAATGAAATCTAAACATAATGTCATTGATAAAAAAACAAAAACGGTTTCCTGGATTCCAAAGCAAAAGATAATGAAATGATACAGCATCACTCAATAAGAGTGAAGTGACGCAAGACATACTTGAGAATGTAACAATTTCCAAGAAACGTTAATTTTATTCAGTTATTCCAAATTAGTGTGATTAATGTCTGATGAGAATATGTAGAGGGGGATACATTTAGCCCACACCCACTCATTCATCTTGTCTCCGAAACAGGCTATTTACGCTATTTACTACCTAACCACACTGGAAATGAGAAAAGGACTGGGTATGTCTACCTGGTCAATCCCTGAAGGGAATGCTTCAGTTAATGTCTTGTACCATGTGTCATCAAGAGCATGTTGCAAGTTAACTACCTTAACCTGTACTGTGTACCATTGCTGTCGTTTCCTGTAGCACACTGGCTAACATTAATTCATTTATTACTCTTAAGAGATACAACGCAACTAGCTTGGTAATAAATTGCATGTTATTGTCGGTTGATCCATTTCACCACCAAGCCTTATGTACATGTAATTTAATTTAATTTATAGAATGCTGTATACATGTCTCTACGCTGGCATTCTCTTCAGATATCCTGCTTTGGGAGAACAAGGATGAAAAAATTCACAGGTTTGTAGTTTGGATCCTAGACTTTGTGCTGAAATTGATTGCTACACTGTATCATGAAAAAAAGTATATTACAACCTCCACTAGCTGAATATAAAGTGATATCCACTCACACAAATTCGGCTCTTGCAACATTGCTTTCTAGATGCATAAATGTAATAATAAATGGTAATAGTTCACACGATTTAGGGTACTAACCAGGTATACATCCGTACAGCTCCAACCGTAATGCAATATAGCTGTACCATCCTTTGGGATGGACTCTGATCCACCGAGCAACAAGAGGCGATATGAACCTGTACGTCACAGCAGTATACCTGTCATAATTTCCTGCAAACATCTGATAAATAAATGTACATACTGTTAGTGATAAATATTACATATAGCTTGAGTTTAGAGTTCCATATGTTTTCCTACTTTGTACTTTCTTTGTATGATTACGCTGTTCCGTGAATACAAAATCAACTGACTGTTCTCCATTCATGCATAACCTCTTCATTTCCTTCCCCTCTCCATTGTTCGTCCAGAGTGTTCTTTATTCCAGTAAAATATACTTGTATTTCCCAGTTGGTTATGGGTAAAAAGTCTCGAATTCCCTTCCACGATTTGGAAACTTTGTTGGCACTAACTTTCTTCCATTTGAGTGGAGATGACATTTGTGACGTTTTCACAAATCTACATTTGTCTTAGTATATCCATGTTTTACGAGAATGCAAGATATTCTATGGCGTGTATAAGATATTTACCCTTAGTCTGTTATGTTCTGTATAGGATTTAAAGTTTCTTCCATTCCTACTGTAAGAAACCATGTACTTTGTAACCCACTGGTTTGCATCGTATCTTCCCTGTGTAGAAATGCCGGTGATCTTTGTAACCCGTCCAACATCAACCTGCAGCCACTGCTTATGGTCTCGACGGCCTGCAACCCAGGCACCAACTCTACCATGGCCAGAGCGTTGGTTAAGTCGAGCTCTATCAGGACCATGGGCATAATTATGCATGCTTGATGCCGTGAAGGCACTTGGTATGATTCTACCATCTTCTAGACCCATTGGTAGTTTGCAGTTACCTATTGGGAAATAGTTTCCAACATACTAAATAACTGAGGTCCAATAATTGAACGCAGATGAACAATATGAAGAACATACATGTTGTTTAATTACTCTTCCTACAGTAAACCTTCAGTAAAATCAATCCAATTATCCTATGCGTTGGTAGAGAAATAAATTAGTTAATGTGCGTTCCATCCCATAACTAGAAGATCAGACAACCGGAGGCTATTGCAAATCCCGAATACAAAATGCAAATCATTCCGAGACAGGGCCTTTGCACACTCTGGACCAATTTTATGGAACAAGCTGCCGGTTGAACTAAGATCAGATGCGTGCCATCCACGCACGCACTGTTTTAAGAAACATTTGAAAACTTACCTTTTAATAATCATTTCTTATCTTAACTGTTCTTGTTTCTATATTTAGTTTTCCTTTTTCTATTTTAAAGCAGATAGCATTCTTATAAATAAATGTAATTAGATAGCGCTTTAGAATATTGTAATAGTTTTTAGCATTGTACAAATTCTATATTATTATTATTATTATTATAGAACAAACTTATCTTCTGAAGTATCATCTATTTGCAGATCTTATTATTCTTGAACGGACTTACACGTAAGTTACTTTGCTGTTTATTGTTAGAACTACGCATATTGGCTACACTAACATGCCAGTGTGTTGCTGTGAGTTTGCAAAGCTTGATAAACTTCTCAGAGCATAAACCTAACTATTCAAGTTGATCAAAATACACCAAAGAAAGAACGATTTCCATAATAATTATACCTTCAATGCAATACGTAACTGATGTGATAGTTGCATTAAATGTGAGTGGGCTGTTAGCAAAATAGTGTAGTACATGTAGGAAGCGGCTAAAAAAGTTCGTCTAGTTTGAGCAAAGATCACAAACATTCAATACTAGCCACCCCTCCCCCAATAATAAATTCCCCCCCCAAAAAAAATCATCCCAAATGTTTCAAATGCAGAATTTCCAGAAACAAGCCCACTCAAAAATATTTTCATTAGCTTGTAATGATATAGTAATTAAATGTACTTCAACTTGAAGTAGAGTACAAAAAAATCTGTCCTTCTTTGAAGATAAGTTTCCCTGAAAATAGGCTTAAGAAGAAAACGTTTGACTAACCCCTGGGGTTACTATTGGATGTTTACAGTATATTTGTGTGATTTATGATGCAATAATGAAAGTTTTCATTATTGTAAATCGGTGTCCATAATTTCTGATCAAATATTAAAGAGACATTTAAACAACTAATACATTTGATATTCTTAATAAAACTAAAGGAAAGAACAATTATATTACTATATTACAACCTTTTCCCAACCTAAATTATATATGTAGTTACAGTATCACATGAAATGATAGAACTCACTTATAAAGCATCCATACAATTCCACCCTTACAGAAATGTGTGACCGCCACCCTCGTGGATGAATGCGGACATATCGTGCTCTGATTGGTCGAGAAAGTGCATGTGACTTCACAGTATTCCTGTCGCGGTTTGCCTGGAACGTCTATGGATTAGATTACAAAATGTTTAGTTCTAAAGACCGATAGGCCATAAACAGTATTATTTCATTGAGGTCAAGAGGTCAAACACAAGTGAAGAAGCATAAGATAAATCTACTGCCTGAGTAACAAGAAACATACTTTGTAACTTCCGCGATACTTGTAATATACAAAATGGAGAGCATCCAAACTGTGTGACACCCAGTATGACGTCACCCACTGGTCAGCATCTTGTCTGCCCTGAGTTGAAATACGCACGATCTTGGATGGCCGGCCAAAGTCCACGCGCAACCACTGATAATAATTGTTGTAACCTGCTGACCATGCTCCTTGATATCTATGGCTCTTGCTTCTGTGAAGCCTTGCTAAGAATGGACCATGATAACGGTCCCACTTTGAGGAAGCTGTGATCATTTTGTTGGCAATCTTGCCATTCTGCATTCCCATTGCTCGGTTACATAGTACACCTAAATACAGGCAGACATATTGAGAATTAGCAAACAAGTTCAACAGTATAAAAGAAATACTCATTTGTAGCATTCAGACATTTTCAAACAGTACACTGAAAATCTGACGTGTTTGTCAGCGAATACATGTACATCAAATACCATACTTGTAACTGACTCTTTTCTGAATTCCGAATAAATTTAAACTTTGTTTGTTTGAACTCTGCTGTTCCTGTTCCTGTTATACATTTACTTCATCCCATGCTATTTTTTTTTTTTTTGTAAACTCAAATGAGTGCATAAAAAGGCAACACCATCATCCTTGGATAATCTTGCTAGTTTGTTGAGTGATCGATACACTAGGTCAGATCATCACAAGATACTTTAATCAATTTTTAATGTCCCTCAAATTTCTAACAAAGTGTCATTTTTCAGGCATATCCGGCCACCTCTGCAGTAGGGTAGTACATGTACACCACTGAGTATTCACTTTTCACCGTAATAAACTGATATGATTATTCACTGTACATAGTAACTAAACAAAAGGGGAAAACAACATGAAGTCGGTACCTTCATGTAGAATTGAATTGTACCAACTAAATCATGATAGGCAAACAACTAATTACCTAATCGGCATCCATAAAGCTCAAATCTCATGGAGATGTGACTGTACCAGGTTCTGGGGTGAATACGGACATAACGAGCTTTGAACGGCCGCACAAATCGATGGGTTACCACAAGGTTCCGCTCATAGTTTCCATGGAATACCTAGGGAGATTCAAATGTGAAACAAAGCATATATGGCATACAAGTCATGTAGGTACATGTATTATAGTATTGCATTTTTCATTCGCTTTTTCTTGCTTTCTCTCTTTCTTTATATTATTTACATGGAAATCGGAATGTCTAATATTAGCATTCTGGAAGCCTTAAAATCAGGACAATACCAATAAAACTGGATGGTTAGCAGGTGTGTACTACATGTACGTACTATAAGGGAGCGAGGGGATATGACATACACTTCTTCTCTAGGTGGGTAAGTAGGCAGTATGCATTCATGATACCTTCTGGACAAGGACCTATTTGATGTTTCGATCTTGGAACGGCTGATAATAATAATAATGTATCAGCATGTAAATATAGTATATACCATAAGACAGTGACCTCAATCTATTTTCCCTGGCCATGTAGCTTCTAGCCCAACCCAATATCCTCTCTTTGTCACCACTCACGCAACATTGCTCAAAATCCAGCTTTTTGGCTATATGTGGCGAAGCTAGGGTGGGACTGTTTTCATGTAGTCTCCTTCTAACCAAACTTGCCGAAGTTAGTAACTTTAAAATGCCTCTTGGCTGTATTAATATCTAAAAGCACATTTAAATATGTAATTGTGACATTTGTTCCGAAAAATGTATTGGTGATATCCATGATGTTTATTGTTATCAATAACCCCTCTTGATCTCACCTTTACTGCTCGTCCACTCTTGTATGGGTAGAACTTATAACCATTTGCACTGAAAGACAAACTATAACTCTTGACCCACTGATTGGCTTCATATCGACCCTGTGTTGCAATGCCCTTCACTCTTGACATTGTACCAAGATCCACCTGAAGGAAAATAAAGTTAGATCAGATCTTTAGCTTTTGACACTTGTACAAAAGTCTAGAATATTATGACATGGATACCTTTATGAGGTATATGTATATGTAGTTATTAATACTTTTCTCAACTCTAATTACAAGTACTGTATCATGAGAGATGTACAACTGCAATACCTAGCTAGAACACTGTCATTTCCTAAACATATCTACAGACATGTTGGTCTGTCATATACATCAGTCATGGCAAACATCTTCACTGTTTCCATGGCAACCAAGATATGAGTGATACATTACAGATATATACCAACTTTAAACTTTCTTAGAAAATAATTAATTTTTTTCTGTTCTTGTTTTCTAAATGCTAATAGTTTGTTTACTGAAATGCATTTTAAACTGCTTCAAATAACTGTGAACCAAGGCAACAAGGAGATCTGACAACAAAATGTTTCACCAGTTGGAGAAGTGTGACAGACGGCTTTGAGCAAAAGAAATTACACATTTTTTTAATTGTAAGAATCAGATATTTTGGCCGAGGCTCATTGTTCTTTTAAAATATTTTGGGCATTTCAGCCTCAAATTGTTCTTAAATTGTTCTTATTTCTGATTAGTAAGATCACTGTAAAAGAGCAAGGTAAATGTTATTGTTATGGTTCCGAGTGTTCCCAGCCTCAGATTGTTCTTAAATTATTCTTAAATTTGGGGCTATCTGAGACTCGTTCAATTTGAGCTTAATTGTACATACACGTTTGTAAACAGATCTAAATTTCTACAAAACAAATTTCCTCTTACAAAAGTCATAACTGTACATGTACACTCCGATATTTTATATTTTTTAATTGGTGTTTTCTTGGAGTAAAAACAAAGCTGTTTACCTGAATCCATTGGTTACGGTTATTATATTTTGCACACCATGCACCAGTTCCACCACTGTTGCGATGCCAAAGCCGCGCGCGCCATGGGCCATGATTTCTGTTAACCATCGATGAAGATGTCAACTTGGTCTTGGTGATTGTCTCATCTTGCATTCCGAGAGGTGCATCACATCGATCTTTATCAAATAATGTGAACAGCACATCCATTAAACATAGAGTAAAGGATTTTAACTTACTAAATGTGGGAGGACATAGGGCTAGAGGTCAACAGCCCTCCCCTAAGAAAGCCCCTCCTTCACTAAAGGCTATCTCAGTCTCTTTCTATCTCACATTGTAGCCAAGATAAATTGGTCCTTCTAGAGTAGCAGGAATGCTTGGTGGGGGATCATCTGGACCCCCTCCCCCCCCCCCCCCTCTATTTTCAATAATTATGGTTTGTCCATTCATCTGAAATTTG
>JANVCJ010030995.1:0-13880 GCA_026413505.1 Epizoanthus ramosus | reverse complement strand
TTCTTCCTTGCGAAGCATCGTCGCTATACTACTTACATTGGCATACATCAACTAAGTTCTTCCTTGCGAAGCATTGTCTCTATACTACTTACATTGGCATACAACAACTAAGTTCTTCCTTGCGAAGCATTGTCTCTATACTACTTACATTGGCATACAACAACTAAATTGTTCCTTGCGAAGCATTGTCTCTATACTACTTATATTGGCATACAACAACTAAGTTCTTCCTTGCGAAGCATCGTCGCTATACTACTTACATTGGCATACATCAACTAAGTTCTTCCTTGCGAAGCATTGTTTTTATACGACTTACATTTATGTTTGAAACTGAATTATGTTTGCAAAACGTTGTCTCTATACTAATTACATTTAAATGCATGAAACTGAATTCTTCCTTACAAGACAATTCAATTCCTTCCTACGTTTTAGATGTAGTTGATCTTCTTCAGGTAATGATAAGATCGACTAGGTTTGTATTTTAACACCAACATTTTATATATTTTATACATTATATATATATAAATTCTATATATCTTACTTACTTTTGTGTCATTCTTCCAAGACTCTTTCTTTATGTTATCAAGCAAAGTATTGCTAATGTCTGCGACACTCTGTAAGGTTCAAAGGAAGTGAATGAACAAAATGTAAATATATATAATTGATATATTACTTGCTCTACTCGCGGTATTGATAACTTCACGTTTGGGATACGGGCAATGGACCGTGACCTGGCAGAATCGGCGACGCTTTGATCACAAGAGCGATCGCACAGCCGATTTGAAAACCGTTGGTGTCGGCAATCAGGTCGCCCCAAGACATGTTTCAGAGCAAGAGCAACGACAGATGTTGAGAAATCCATGGCTTTATACTGAGTGCAGATAAGAAGTTATTCTTGTGCAAGCAGTGGCTGGAGAGACTATCTACCCTGGTGCTTGTCGAAACGTGGTCGATTGGACCTTTTGGGCTCAATTTATGGACCGTTTTATTACGGACCTCGTTCGATGTTTTTCAAAATGCAGCTGATCTTCTATTTCTCTTTATGGTGAAAGGGTGAAACTCCTAGTGGTAATAACATGGCCTACAAACCAGATGCAATTAAAACTTGGGTCAATTCTACGACCTAGGTAAGTTTTAGAACGTGAGTGTACCGCAATCAGTTTACGATCTGAAACCCTGATCGATGTGAAATCCTATACAGAGTAAAAATTTGTAACAGTCATTAATTCGATCCCGTAGATTCTTCAGCATTTGATTCCGATAGAACAATAAAAATTTTGGATGACTTGAAAATGTTTATGATTACATCCAATAGAGGAATTGTATAGTATAGTCTTTAAGAGAAATTCATTTTATAGTGATTTATATTCTAAAATTAGCCTGATCTAGTAGAGCAGCTAACTGAAAAAATCTTTTAGTTGGTGATACAAGCATGAAACTTGGCAGAATTACTCTTTATAGGCTATTCTTTAAATGCAATCGATGAGCCATTTGAATTGTGTTGTTTTTATCGATTTTTTAATAATTTTAAAAATATCGATACTTTTTTAAGATGGCGGCCAACCGATCACATATGACCTTTTTCTTTGTTCTCAAAAATGTAAATATTTAATTGTTTGCTACTCGGCTATTGCACTTTTACGCTAAATACATCTTTAAAAATTTTCTTAGGCCGGTTTAAGCAAATAATATGACTCCTACATCATAAAACTGAGGAAATACTTTAGCAATAATCTGCAATAGGCTAATTTCCATATTATGTAGCCTAATAATACCCAAATTACAGGAATAATACAAACGAGAACTTGGTAATTGTTAAACTTCTTGCTTTTTCAACTGCAATCATGCACAGACACAGTGCTGTGCAATTGAGCCCGTAATGCAAGCATTTGCATCTGCTACTAGTCTTTCTTGCAACCACATTTTTTCAGTTCCTGACAACTCGATGCTATTGGCGGTACTCCAGTGTACACTCCATATGTTACCGCCTTCTCTTACCCAGCACCATTCTGAGAGAGTTGAAATGGCAGACTGGGCCATGGGGAAGGGTAGCCTGATCCCAAATGATTGCTCCTTGGCGTCCTATACAATCAGTCCGAGAGCCAACCGTGTTAAAAAGTCCGAGAGCCGACCGTGTTAAAAAGTCCGAGAGCCGACCGTGTAGGTGAGATTTAGTTGTGACGGCCTTTGCTTTCTATCAAAAAGATCCAATCTTGCTTCATTGGCAGTTGAAACCGTGATTAACCTGTCCTACATAACAAAAGCAAATTTCTCCTGGATCTGCAAGTCGGCATCATCAATGGCCGTCACAGACTTACTGAGGTTGGTTTCTGGGTGTTACCTCGTCGAACATGCATGTTCTCATTAGTTTGAATAAGGTGCTTGCTGTGATTTGATGGGCTTTGCTTATTAATTCTAGTAACCGGCTTGGGCCATACCAGACTGGGCATGCAACTCCTTCCTGAAGTAATGTTCCTATACATCGCAGTGTGGCCATTTTAATATGTAAACCTCCAAATTTCATGATGATTTTGTCCTTTCCTGGGTTCGGAGGCTTTCCCAGCACATGCATGTTTAATGGTAGCAACAGAGTGTGCTGTGTCTTGAAGGAGGGGACGTAGAGAATGATGTAATACTCACTACCAATGGCTGGCCCCTTTCCTGCGATGAATGGTGCGCTAATCTTATCATGCTATAAATATCCAAGACTCGCTAGGTCTGGCGATGTCGTAGGACTGCGATTGTCTAATAATTGAAGACAACTACTGGAAATTCGGGCACTTTCTTGTTTTCTCCATTTCCAACTAGTTTTGGTGAATCATGTTGGTTTTTGAGGGATTTTTGAGCTGGGATGTTGAAACTGAATTGAGATATTTGTACCATGAAAGGAACTAGTACGCAGCTATTGTGGCAGTTTAATTGTGTTCGGTATTGTTCGTCGCACACGTTATAAATAACTTCTCTCTCAAATTTGGAGAACAAACCACGCTATCTTCTAATACTGTACAACTACGGCCTTATTGAGCTGCGCTGAGATTTGTAAAACTCTGTCGCATGAAATACCTGTTCCGCTTTTTTGAAGCATATGACCGTTAGTTTCCTTTTGCGAGGTTTTCCAAGCCCTGATATGCCTGCATACACTGCAAAAGGCGTGTCCCGATCGGCTTTGAAGTGTCTTTGCGCTTTCGCCCCTTCCTCATATTTTATGAAGCAATTTACGGTAACAGCTGTGCGAGAGTAAAATCGGACTTGGACGGGCCATTAGCAAGCTGCAATTTAATATCCGCTGCGCCGTGTTCTATTATATATATATACTTAAGAAATGCTGAAAGACGAGTTTCTTCAATATATCTATTATTCATGTTTAAAATGTGAGAGGTCGATTTGTGCGCAAGCATCTCTTTCCGAAAAACTTTTGCCACCTTTGCTAAATGTATGCATGGCTTCACTGTAATTTAAAGCCCTGGCTAATATGGAGCCCACATATTTTCTAAAGGCCAGAGGCACATCCTGTCCCTGATGGTGGGCATCCAGCCCAGGAACGTGAGATACCGGTAGTAAGTGCTCTTTTTAGTCTAGTCAAGTTTCAACACCGAGCTGGTTAATTAAGTTGCTCCTTGTATAGAGCAACCAGGTCCGCTAGACTGAATCTTACAGCTTCTACAATTCTGTGCTGTTGGTCTTTCTTGTCTCTGTTATAAAGGTCACAAGTTTTTAAAACGCAATAGGATACGCTCTGGCATTCTGTATTTGCGCACTGTACTCTTTGACATCTTGCCTATTCAAGATGACCTACTCTCTGTATTATGTGTATACACGTGCTTTAAAACAACGCCAAACAGCCAGTCCTTTAGCACGTAAGAAACCTGACCAATACTTGCTACTCACTGCTTTTACAAAGTAACATTTTGCATTCAATATTTTGTTTTAAGACAAACGAAATTATTGTATGGAGCTAATTCTGTTTGACAAAATATATGTTCCAGAGCGATACACTGTAGTTCGTCTCTAGTTATTGTTAGATTAAATAAGTGTCTCTTCTGCATGTTGTCATAAAAATTTGAAATTTAAAGAAAATTATTCAACGTTTGGTCTCAGTATTTTTATATTCTTAGTCATGATATTGAATATAGGCACCTACTAAAGAGTAAAAACACACCTTAAACAAAGAGCAACGTACGTACAGCTACAGACATGGTATCGCAGTTCCCGCCTCAGTAATGTGTCTGACTGCCTTTTGTTGTCATTTGAAATAAACCCTGCAGACGTTTTTGCCAATTGTCCCTGTGTTATTACTTGCCAATCTATCTCATGCAGATAATTTTGTTGCTAATAATCAATAGATTATGGTTTTTACAACAACTATTATTTAAACCATTCAATTTTATGCACGATACATGGGGGAGAACCTAACTGAAAAGCGGTAACAACTGACTGCCATTTCGAAAAGATTAAAAAAGTTACAATTACGTAGAAATTTGAGTGGCTCACCGGCTAAAACTTAAGAGTAACTGTTAAAGTATATTCCTGCAAAGTTTTATGCTTGTATCACCAAGTGAACGATTCTTCTCAAAAATAGCGTTAAGCTACTCTACTAAAATCTGCAAGTCTTTCGTTGACACCATGTGTGTAAAACAACATCCACTTCAGCAGAAGTTAAATAGTACATCAGCCCCCAGGCCAAAACTTGATGCGCTTTAGTTAGCAGCGACTTGTCAGATATGAATATGTGAAGACCAGTGTGGATAACATTCAGAGTTTCTCCATTTTATTTTCTTCTCTGAAATTGGACAACAATCTAGCCGAGGCGAAGCTGGCAAAGACAATACAAAATGAACTGCATTTGTTGAACTTCGAGTTCCTGTATTAAGTCTGTATGTAGGGGGAACGTAGCTTTGAAACCTTCCAAAAGTGCCAGCAAAACCAAAACTAAAATAATAATAAACAACAACATCTCTGGGATTCATGTACCTTGTTCTTTCGTTAGTAATTACTAATGCCCAACGTGAAGTGCCATCTGCAACACATCAATTTTATCCAGTTTATACCCAAGTGCAAGTGTACGATAGGCATGTTCCGTATCGAGTGTTTGGCTACTAAAGCCAAACTAACCGTAAGGATAGGGCTAACATTAAAGATTTATAGAACAAACTATGCACTCAAAATGGAGACCATGACAACAGCGAGTCGACAAATAATGAAGGTAAAGCGTTTATGTCACGGAAATATACACGAAGCGCGTAATAAAACCCAACAACAAATGAGACATAAATGTCATTTGTAAAATAAATGCCAAATCAAATACAGTTTTTAACGGTAATTCTGAGCCCTAAAGTCGACCCTTGCTCCGACTTCTGAAAGCTATCTCCATTTTGTATTTCCACAAAGGTCTCAGCTGAAGTTCCGGCAAATTATTCGATTTCACTAACAAGATCCTGAAGTATGATGTCGTAGAAACACGCAGAACACAACTTTGAAGCTGCATTCGTCGCTGCTATTTTTCTCCCAGCTGTTACTAAATGCACCCGTCGTCCATAGGTTTTATGTACTACTGACTTTTAACACTTACCTTCACTTCTTTCCTATTCCTTTTTCTCCACTTTTGATATTTTTCTTTGCTCACTTTTCATTCTCTCCGTTTACCAGACCTGCAGGTAGAATACTTATGTTTCGTGGTGCCGTGGCTCTGGTCGTTCGATATCTTTTGCACTGCTTGGATCCCAAGGGTAGTCTAGTAATTATGATGTAGTCTGGTGTAGATCCCCGTGTACATCTACCCCCGGCTCCGGTTGTTCCGAGTAAATAACACTATAGACCACCAGTACTCCTATTTTCCCTCCCTAATCAGTTGTTCAAGTAACACAGCACTCCAGAGCTTACTAAAACATCAAGTTTATTACAGAACACGAAGTACGTAATAAAATCACATTCTGTTCAGGTCTTGGCGGTAAGGCACATCGAGACAAATGAAACACTCCCTATGTTATCTTCAGCCAGTATTATTCACATTTCTTAAGCAGGAAGAGGGGGGAGGGGCGTTTTTAGAGAAGAGCGTTTAATACAAAATACTTATTGAAAGGGGTCCGTTGAATACAGAGGTGTTCACTTGAGACTGGGCGTGTCTTAAAATAAATGCGTTATGTAATCCGTACACTGCTGCAGAAACATTGCGCCGTGAAGTTAATGATTTCAACTTCTAGAAATATGTTTATCACTCACATTTTAGCTTTCTGTTTGTTAAAATGCAGCAGCTAAAACTGGTCGTAATTTTGCACACATACTACGTTCGAAGGAAACATAACCAAGCAGCGCAAATATATCTAATGGGTATTGCAACTGTGCATTATCAGAAAACCTTAAAATACGACTACTGTCGTAGGTCATCTCTGTGCAAATATTACTGTTGCTTCTTTGGCGGCGGTCTGTTGAGAGAAAGCAGCAGCAGTTATTACTAAAATAACACAAATTAGACAGAAAGTAAAGCAAAAGTGCAGAACTGATTTAAGTAATTTCTGAAATTAGTTTCATATCTAGTCTAACCAAAGACTTCATTCAGTGAAATGAAATATTGTTGCATGGTACAAAATTATAGTTTTTAGGCAAACTAGAAATTTGTTTCTGAAGACATTAGCTCTTTGAAATAGAGCTTTTTGCATTTCTCAAACTTAGGATGTTCAGTGTCATTAGGTGCTGTGATCAAACCCATTTGAAACGGGGGCCATTTAAGTAGATACCCATTACACGACTCTTAAACAACTGGATTGGAATTTCTGGTTTTATGCCAGATGTCCTGTACGAATGGCTAAAACTGATTGCTTGCTTTTCCATCAAGCAGTCGAGTCCAAAATGACCCCAGTAACAGTAGACAGAGATTCAATTAACAATGACATGGTTGATCTATCGAACAAAAAGAAATCGTCAAAGTGCTGCTGTTAACCCATTCTATCGCAAGTTCCTAAATGACGAGCATCAGAGACTCAGGGACAACCTGCCAGGCAAGGGAAGAAAGGAGATGGGAGAAAGTCAAGAAGGAGTAAAATGACTCTTCCTTTCTCTTCCATTTCTCCTCTTTCCACGTCACATTTAACTTCGCCTTTACTCTCTCCCAAAGAACTGACTGAAGTCTTTTTGTACTTCAATTTCCAAGCTTGCACTTATATCCTTGAAATGTCTCCTAAATCTGCAGAACGTATGAAAAAAAATATTTCCAATTCTTTCTCTTTAGCGAGTTGTTAAATGGTTTACGAGTGCATGGGATGACTGTTGCCTAGTTAAAAAACTGTCTGCAAATAGAATGCATGTCTTGAAGAAACTGAAAGGGTACTGACTGTATTACTCTCCTAGATAGAAAGTGATAAGGAACACAAACGCGACTATTATTATTGTAAATTAGTCCTGAAAAGCCCCTCGGGGATGGCTATTAAACCATTTGTATTGCATTGTATTTACTGTAACACTGTCAAGTGCTCGACCTTAACTTTTTAGCTTACTAGTCCTTGGGCTAGCCAGATTTAGAATTTACCAGCCAACAGACATCACCTGGTAGCAAAGCCTTAGCTTTAGCTTCTCAGACTTGGATTCTAAAACAAGGGTCTAGCGTCTCGGTGAGTCTCAAATTTTACCATTCGCCACCCCTATGATGGCGTTATCGATTGTAAAATGCAAGAAAACTTTCTTTCTTTCTTTTTTTCTTTTTTGGCAATTGAGTAATTTTTTTCTTTACTTATCTTTTCAAAACCTCTTCTAACACGACTAGCCCAGTGGCCAGTGGTTCTCAAATTTTACTAGCCCAAACCCAATTCTTTATACTAGCCTTGGACTAGTGGACTATCGCTAAGGTTGAGCACTGAATCCTGAATGAACTGTGACAGTAAGAAAAGTTGACTTACCTGTACATTCCAACTACAACAGCGTGGTCTCTTTCATAAGGCTCTAGTGTCAGTTGCTCTTGTGGCTTCATTTTTTCAGATTGCATCTTTTTCACTTCACCAGCAAAAACTGCAGCTGGTTCTGCAGTGGAGTCGATACAGTTTGCCTGAAACATAACCAAAACAAAACTCAATCTATGATTGAAAAACACTTGCACACTGAATGAAAGAACGTTCTACCACTACACTGGTCCTTGCCATATTGTTTGTCTTGACATCAATGAGTTGTAATTCCAGCCCATTGATGGTCAGTCATAATCCAAGATGGCAAGCCAATGACTACTGAAGTGCAATGAATGGTTTTGGATCCCAGGAACTTCACACAGTAATCTACTGTAAAGAATTCTTTCATTTTTCCAGCAAAGAATTTGTCACCTCTGAATTCCTTTACATAAAATGTCTTTTAATTTGATTCTTGTGAGTAAGAAGTTAGTGTAGCCTGGTGGACCGAGTTGTTTCCTTCTTTTTATGAGAAATAGAAGGAAAAATGAGGATCCATAAGTTACCGTACGGACAGCGCAAACAAGGCTAATGAGATATTTATTATATGGCTTTGTTGATAATTTGGAGCAACTGAGGGCTGTAAACACATGAAAATGAAAACAAATGACAGCCACTCGAGAGCGTGAGGTCCGTACGGCTACTTATGGACTTGAAATTGACCAATCATAGTGTGCAAAATTAACCAGCCACATAATTAAAAATATATTGCTAACAATCACAATCAACTAGTAAACACTTTCAAGAATGTCTGACTTGTCTTTACAGCCATTTCTCACCTTTACTGAAATAACAAAATGGCCACTATTCTTCAGGAAGTTGTGAGCATTGATTGCCACAATACGAGCCTGATCAGGTTGAGCCACATCAGCAAATATCGTGTCCACCATACCTTGAAGAAAGATGACAGATAATTATGTGTGGTTCGTGTAATCATATAGGTTCAAGGCACACTTCGATAATGATTGTCCCATTAACCCAATTAACATAGGGTCCATTTACATGTGGATGAGTCTTGTCTCAGGATGAAAATAGTTTGTCTGCAGTACATTAGTGGCTCATCCCAGGATAAGTTTTATATCCTATCCATTTGGAAAGGGGGGAGGGGTAGAGTCGGGAGAGGGAAGAAACTAAAGACAATGGAACATTTTGATGAGCCTGTCACAACAAGTTTCTGAGTAAACAATTTCTCACTTTAGTATCGCAATTCTCTATAACAAAGTTCACATTCAATTAACACAGTTTGATGATGCCACTAATTATAAGAATCAAAAAGAAAGATCAAATGAAAGATTTATGACATCATAGTTTAAATCACTACTAGTTTGATGGCACTCAACTGGTTTTTGATCATCATAATAACTCCAAAAAATGCAGATATACCTTACATTTGGGCATCAATAATACAAGAAGAGTATTACAATTCTACAATTGGTAACTGGTACATGTACCAACCTACTAGCATTCTGTACTTGTGTGGATGTCTTGCATCCTCAATGATGGGGATTATGTTTGTTCTTTTCTTGGCAACATTAATTAGATCACGTCCTGATCTGTGTGAAAACTCCACTGCATACACCAATCCATCCTGTGGAGAAAGCCAAATAAAATTACTTGCTTTACCACAAGTAGAAATATTACTGACAGTACAAGAGTCAGGTCAATGACATTAAAAAATGCATGATGTCTGTAGAATGGGTCAGGGGTTCAAATAAACCTCCTAAACTTTTGAAAATCATTATTTCTTAACAAAAAACATGGTAAATGTACTGGTGGAATTACTTAGTAAAATGGGCCCCCTTCTCTCCAGTCAACTCCCAAAATATCACTCTCTCAACCCCCTACCAGAAAAACAATTTGACCCCCCCCCAAAGAGAAACTCCTGGTTATGGGCTTGGTTACCAAGGGAATAATAATAATAATAATAATAATAATAATATAATATATAATAATAATAAAGGAAGATGATTGACAGTCATCACTGTCTCCATGGTGATGATTTATAGTGATTATTACCACGACGAAGAGTTACACAGTTCATTGTTACTGTGAGGTTGATTTACACTGTTCACTGTTACCATGATGCTTTACAGTGATCATGATACTCAGTCACCATAATCATCATCACAAAATTTCACAATAGTAACACTTTAATAATCATATTCATTCTCATCATCATCATTGTTATCACCACTGTCATCACTATCAATTCATCATACATTCATCATTATCTCATAAAATCATCACTATCACCATTACCATCACAATCATCATCTCATAAAATCACTGTCATCATCATTAGCGTCACTAGTATTCACACTACTTACCGGTCCAACAATGTCCGACACGTGTGATACTGTCGTCCCAGAAGCAGCCCCAAGGTATAAAACTTTACTGCCGGGGGCCATGTGAATGTTATCAATTCCACCAAGGATTGCTGCTGCCAACTTTGATCGGAAAGGATTCCACACTCTGTACTCTGTCTTTTCTCCTTCACCAACTCCCTGTAATTTATTTAATCATATTTAATTATTATCTACTTAATATGCTCACAGGCACATAGACCTGGGCCTACAAATTAATGTTTCCAAGAGAAACAAAAAAACCCTAAATTGTACAAAAATGAACAAAAAACACCCAAAGTTCCTGGAAAGATTGACATTAGACCTGTCTGGGCTGGGGAGGCGGCAACTTGGTCACACTCCCTCCTCCAAGCACATATTGTTTTGCCATTCCTAAATAGCAAATCTTATCAACATAAAATTTCCTGACTTTTCTGATGCGATATGCTATGATACCTCTAACAACAACTCTGTTGTCATGAAAACCATGTTTACAATGACACTTCTGTAAAAAAACATCACTTTCTAAAAAATAATGTAATTTAACTCAGATAATGAAATTCTGAAATCAATTAAAGCAATATTCTGATGTCATCAAAATCATGAAATACAGTATTAATAACTTCTTTGGGACATAATTAAAATATCTAATTATCAAAATATACATCATGGACTAATAATTAACTAAATTATAGAAGGGGCTAATTAACATCCCCCAACCTTCCTGACAACAAAAATAGCCCAGCTCAGATAGGTCAAGGGTGCATTTATTTGGGATATTCTAATTCCGGAATAGGAATACACGGAATACATTCTGGCCAGTCTGCTACCTGGAACGGAACACACAGAATGTATTCCAAGTATTCCAGAATAGGAATAGCTCCCAAACGAACGCTTATTCTGATTTATTCCAACTATTCTTATTGCCGAATAGTGCCAAACAAACGCGCTCTACGTTTAACTCTTTTGAGTTCCACACCTTTCAATGGACACCGACATGACCAGAGACAAACAAATCCAAAGAACAAAGAGTAGGCATGACTTTTCTGTGAGAATGCATGGTCCATTTTTTGGGCCATGAACCCCCTACAAGCTCAGGCTAATTCCTCTTACTTAGGACTACAAATATACCAACAGGCATTCATGCCACTGACAAACACTTAACTCCAGGAGATCATGTGAAATCTCACCTCTACCGATATTTTCTTTTCACCATAAACAGATTCACCGGGGACCATGTTCTTTGTTACTAAGGCATCTTCTTTCCCACGTGCAATAAAAACTCCTGAAGACCGAAACATCGCTATTAATATAGGTACAACGCTCTCTGGATCACACACTATTGAGAATGTCTTTCAAGACATAACTTCTCAACAAATGGACAAAGACACAGTATGTGAATCCACTGAAATGAACGCTCTTGATATAAGGGTCACTTTGATTTATCTGACTGAAACAAACAAACAATAAAACTATGCAATTATTAACAATGCGTGATTCCCATGGTTTGTCTGGAATCAAAACCACAAACTCCAATTATCATATTGTCTCAAAGATGCTCTTGATCGTCTGCTCTTTTGGAAGTGACCCTGGGTTTTCCACTATTTAAAAGCCCTTTGCCTAAGTTCAACTCTTTTTACTCCAAGTAACGTGTTGCAACTTCTAAAGCATACATAGGGTACATGTACGTAATTTTCCATCGAAAATATTGATAATTTGCATAACTTGCTAGCCTCTGTTATTGCTTTGAATTCTGTCATCCTTAACTCATTTAAGGGTGAAAATAAGGGGGCACTGCAAATTAACATTCGCTAACAACATCCCATTATTACCTTCCATCACCTAATTCTACTAGTGCTTTGGTGTAGCAGACAGGATTTTATATAACTTACCTTCATGTCTGTGTGGCTCAATGGTTACCCTGGCTCCACCTCGCATTCCTCCTGTTGTCAAATATCACCAAACCTTGGTCAAACTGTCAGTGCTTTCAATACATGTGATGTATATTTTCACAAACTCACTGATACAATCACTAATAAAAGCAGAAACCCCATTTCACAGTATTTCGACAGAGATTCTTATTTTTCAGATTTATCCTCTATAAAGTAGCTGCCACAAACAACTTTAAGAATAGACAGTAACTTTTGCCAGATGCTGGCACTTATCTAAAAACCCTGTCAAACTATAGACACTCTACCAACTATGCATCATAATTTTAACAATTATAATATCTAATGTAAGGCACTTAGAACCTTTATGTATAGGTGCCATATAAGTTTTATATTATTATTATTATTATATTATTATTACATAGTTTTGTCTTGAATTTTCTGGAGGACTGGTTAACGTCAAAACTTCCCAAACTGTTTTTAATTATGTTACACTTAGAACTCTACAGCACCCAAAAACAAATAGTAATATTTATTAACACTAAATCAATAAAACAGGAATACCTACCTCTTCCTCCTCTACCACCACCTCGGCCACCAAATCCTCCTCGGCCACCTCCACGTCCACCCCCACGCCCACCTCCTCGGCCACCCCCACGGCCACCTGAATGGTGAAGATTACTTTAGTACGACCATAATAATAGCATACTGTAGCAGGATTAAACATGTCGGCCTGGTGCGGCCTATCTACAGGTATTTATGTACAGTAGGAAGCTTTAATTTTAAACCTTGTGCTGCTGGAGCTCTAGCGGTTACTTTGTGGTACACTGCCAGCTATTTTGCCTTCACCATTAAATACATGTATACTTTTCTCGACTCTGAAGTTTTGTTGTCAGAGACAGCTACTTTTGCTCATCTATTTCAAAACCAATTAAATGTCTTGAATTATGCAGCTTCTCTAAACAGCATGTTTATTTACTGCTATCATTTTGCTTCTGATCAGCAGTTTCTTTCTACTTACCAGCAAGCTTCTGTGGAATAACTCTAGATATATCTAGCAACACATATGTGTAACTTTTCTACTGTCTGAACTTGCTTTTAAAATTGTTCTTTGACTTTTGTTCCTGAATAAAGGTGTCTTCTCTTATCTATCTGTCTGCCCTCCTTTTATGAGATTCTTAGTACACATGGGTTATTGCCACAACAGTGGATTTCGTCAATCACAGACCTGCCAATCCCTAAGAGTACTTAAGAAATCTGGAGATTTGCTATTTTGGACTTAAAAAATATGTTCTTGCTTGCATGGCTGAGGTTTCTTTGAATTGGCAGATGGTGTCCTTAATAAGGGGTATAAGGTTTTTTCAGGGGCAGATTTAGGGGGCCAGGGCAATCCCCCCCCTCCCCACCTTCATCAGGAATTTTCAAACATTGTAAGAAAAACACTGAAAAAATGCTTTTGGAGCACAGGTACCTTTTTTGGGCCCCTCTAATCATGGTCAAAAATTGTTGGGAAAATAGCAGTGAATCCTGGCTGAACAACACAATGGAAGTAAGATAAGAACACAATTCAACAGCTATTGTACTTATTTTTAAATAACAAAACGAGCTTCTAGAATTGGCACTAAAACCAAAGAAATATACAAGATTAGTATAAACCCAACAAGTGAATATCACTTTTCGCGCGCTCTGATTGGTTAATAAAAGGTGAATATCACTTCGCT
>JANVCJ010030884.1:0-13881 GCA_026413505.1 Epizoanthus ramosus | reverse complement strand
GGAGAAATCATAATATTTAGACAATATTAAGGTGGTTTTGTAAGGTAAATGGTTGCCATGGCAACATCTTTAAAATAGATTTCGCATATGAAACGTAGTCAGTGACACAATATCAAACATTGAGTTAAATATATTGAAGCTTGTGTACCGAAATGATTAGAATAAGAGTAGCCGCCCTCTTAATACCTTTTGAAACTGTGTTCAGACACCTTAACTCGGATGAATATGATAAACCTGAATTTTTTAAATGGCTCTACTAGCCGACAAAGAAGTCAGCTAGCCCATTTTCAGTCAAAATATTACAACGGAGAGGAATGCTTCAGTTTCAGTCAATACAATAATTCAGTTGAATACAAATGAGTGCGAAAAAATACGTATTTTCAGTACATACAAATGACAATAAGGTTGCCAGAGAATTCGAAAAGTTCTGATCGGCATTTCTTCGTGGAAATAAACTACCTTCGCCAATCACCATCATTTGAAAAAAAACATTCAAGTATTCGTTATACTTCTTCCGAAAGTTCCTGTTTGGACAACTCAGCTGCTGATAGATGTAGATAATTGGTATTCTCTCTTTCTCAATCATCTTACTAGCACATGTTTTGTACAATCGTCTTGTAAACGGGGATTAACAGACCATATAATATACATATATTCGGCTTTCCTTGGCTTCCATAGAGCTAGAATGACTCAGAATCCTGTACTTTCCTTGGAGAATACAGCACTTCTGTCAAAACGAAACCATAATCTCTTCTGAGCTAGCTCGATTTGTAAATGACATATTGCTCGTCTTTAGACTCTTTTAACGTACCTCGGATTAAATATTTTTAAAAATCTATGTTTATGTCTTAAAATTTCGTAAAATGGTAAATGGTAAATGGTAAAAAAGGTGGCTTACACTATATATTTCGCTGCTTGCAGCCTCGTCAGGTCGCCATCTTGAATAAATTCTTGTACTCAGTATATGCGTTGCATAAAGTCCCGACATCCTAAGTACTGCATGTAGTCAATCTGCTTTGTGTCCTCAACCACAGCTCGTGGTAGGTTGAAAAAGTTCCATTCCTTCTTCGAGTTCATTAAATTCTCGGCTTGTACTTTGCTGATTCGTACGCTTTCCGCAATCTGTCTCAACATATGTACAAGCACTGGAGAAATGATAGCAGAAATGAAACGGGTAAATGACGAATAAGAAGACGGTGACCTTGTAGTGGGATCGGCTGATGTGAAAGCGCTTTACCCCAGCCTTGACATCGACTTCACGACATCTTCTTTGAAAGTGACATATCAGTGAAAGGAGTGGACTACAAGGAGGTGGGACTATACCTTGCCCTCACCACAGATCGAGATGCACTGAAAGATCGGGCCTCGAAGAACTGTGTCCGACAAGGCGATCTAAACGCGGAAGACCGCCAACAGTTACAGAGAGCGGAAGCGAACTACAGAAGGAAAAGCGGTTCAAACCTTGGTCCCCCCCCCCTACCAAAGAACCAGAAGACCACACCAGAAAGGTGATGTTGAGAGAAGCACTCAGAGCAGCCCTAACCGTTATCATGAAAAACCACATCTACACTTTTGATGGGGAGATCAAAAAACAAAACAAGGGTGGGCAAATAGGACTGAAACTGACAGGTGTTCTGGCACAGATATTCATGCTTTGGTGGGACATGAAACTAGCAGACAGATTGGAGTCATTTGGGATCATCCAGAGGATGAATGAGCGGTACGTAGACGACATAACATCTCTGCAAAAGCAACAAGACCAGGGTTGAAGTACAGAGATGGTCAAGTCGTCATGGATGGAACCTGTGTTAAGGAAGCTGAGAAAATGACAGAGGATGAAAGAACGATGGAGCTGATTAAGAAGATCGGGGACGACATTCACCCTTCAATCAAGCTAGAAGTGGACTACCCATCGAAGCACCCAGATAAGAAGCTACCGATCCTGGACCTGAAAGTGTGGGTAGTAGAACACAGAGAGAAAGAAGAAGAAGGAGAAAATCGGAATGTTTCGTTGATCCTATATGAGTTCTATACAAAAGACTTTTCCTCGAAGACAGTAATCAGTGCAAGGTCAGCTTTGTCAGAGAGCACGAAGAGGACGGTACTAACCCAAGAAGTCCTACGAGTGCTGATGAACACAAGCCCACTATTCCCATGGTCCCATGTAACAGAGAAAGTAGAAGAGATGACGCTAAGAATGCAATGCTCGGGATACAACAAGCAGTTCCGTTACCAGGTTGTTGACTCAGCTGCCAAAGCGTTCAAAATGAGGCAAAAAGAAGAACGTAGTGGAGAGAATCCACTGCATCGACCAAAGGGGTGGAAACGAGAGGAAAGAGAGGAACAAAGAGCGAAGAAGAAAGCAAATTGATACAAGAGAGGAGGAGATGAGGCAGCCTTATTCGTACCTGCAACACCGCGATCATAACTGCAGAAAAGGTATGTGGACGAGATAAGAAACCAAGGCTTCAAGATCAAAGTAGTCGAGAAATCTGGCACGACGTTGAAACGAATACTGAAAAGATCCGACCCCTTCAAGCCGAGTAAATGCACAAGGAGCGACTGTTTCATATGTCGGTCTGAGGGTAGAGGACCCTGTACTAGGCACGGAGTGACGTACGACATCGAGTGTCAAGGATGTGAGGATGTCTATGTGGGTGAAACTTCTAGAAGTGCCTACATAAGGGGAAACGAGCATATGGGGTACATGACTAAAGGAGAAGAGAAGTCAGCATTATGATTATGGAGGCATTGTGAGGAAAAGCATGATGCTGAAAAGCAGGATTTCAAGATGTCAGTAACAGGTGTCTATGGCAACGATGCCATGTTGCGACAGATTTCAGAAAGCGTACGAATCAGCAAAGTACCAGCTGAGAAATTAATGAACTCGAAGAAGGAATGGAACTTTTTCAACCTACCACGAGCTGTGGTTGAGAACACAAAGTAGATTGACTACATGAAGTACTTAGGATGTCGGGACTTTATAGAACGCATATACTGAGTACAAGCATTTATTCAAGATGGCGACCTGACGAGGCTGCGACGGCAGCGAAATATATAGTCACCTTTTTACCATTTACCATTTTACAAAATTTTATGATATAAACATAGATTTTTAACATATTCAATCCGAGGTACGTTAAACGAGTCAAAAGATGGGATGTCATTTATAAATCGAGCTATTTAAGGTTTTCGTGCGCTAAGAATTATGGGTAAACGTACCAGTCGCCATCTTTTTTATTATGGTCCATCACTGCCCGACAACCTATCCACGATTCATTGCTACAGCTTAACGAATGGTTAGGTTTTCGTTCGCTGCAGTTATTGTTGAAGAGTTTTAACACTTTCTGATTTTCCGTCTAGAACCATCTTTGGAAGTGCTACTGCTAGCCGCATGTTTTATAAAGCTTACTAACTACTTCATTTGCATAAACCAATTTCATCTCGCCGAGTTCCGGTTCACTCAGGGTTCATTAATTCCACAATTTTTTGAATCAATGAGACAAAATATGACCGAGTCATTACATTTTGAACTTTGAGTGAACTGGAACCAGAACCTAAATTTGCATTAGCAGAGTAGCGTGTTGTTGTATAAACTCCAATCACAAACTTGGATTCTTCACGTTTTTATCATTTATTATTTAATGGCTGTTTGTCATTGCAAAATGTCAAGTATATTTCTGCTTAATATTCACCGCCCTCGCGGCAGTCACGGGACGAACAAAACATTTTAACAAAGAACAATCTTTATTTCACAATGAAAGATTTATCTACCATTCTTCTGGCGACTACTTGAGTACTTGACTACTTGAAACTGTCAAACCTACTTTGTGCTCTAAACATTGGTAGTATAACTGATGATGGCAAGCGCTGTCACTTATGAGACAACGGATTAATAAATGGCTAGAATATACCTACATATATACCTACGCAGAAATTTGTTTAATATACATATACTGCTGAATTACCCCAATTCAGTTAATTATCACTGGTAATGCATGGCATACACTGATTTGAAACCGTCTAAAATTTCCAAACTCCTGCTAACCAGCCGCCGACATGACAACTTCTCAGTACTCAACCCAAGACGTTGTGGAAACTATTTTGTATTATCTACGCTTTGCTCTACAGCACAGTTTTGTCAACAAGAACCGACACACAAAACTTAAAATCGTAACATAGTTTGAACAGTTCCTTTCTCCAGCTGCTAAGAACTTTCCAAATGATCATTTGGTGAATTTCAATCACTTCCCTCGTGTTCACACGAATGTTTTCCACTAGAATATCCACAACGCTGAAACCCCATTACACACATAAGGCCTAACCACTCATTTTCCGGTTTCTCGTAGTCCGACTGACCCAAATCTTCGCACTTTGCTGTAGTTTGAAAAACAGAACTTCTCTCCTAGAGTTTAAGGCTGGAAATGAAGTTCTATCTGCGCCCGAAACATGGCGAGTATCAGCCCAAAACGACTGAAGGCCTGCTACGCCGAGGCTAACATGCACAGTTAGTTCAAATGAAAACAAAAAAAGCGTGGGAAATAATATTTCGTCTTGGAACATTGAACATTATGGCTCAGAGTTTTATTATGGCTCCCCGGGATGGCTCCGAGTCTTCCCAGACTCAGTTTGTTCTTTTAAAAATTGTTCTTAAATTTTGGACGGTCTCAGTGAGCCTCGTTGTTCTTATAAAGTTGTTCTTATAAAAAGGAAAGCGTGTAGTAGAACTCACCGAGGACGGCGAAGACTCACAAATTTGCCAACACAGAAGACATCACAAACGAAATTCTGAAAATAAGGCCAATTGTCAGCACTTATGGCACTTTCTACTACGATCCGAAACCGCCCACGATGTAACTTCCTATCTTATGCTCTTTATACCGAGAGCGAGTACAATATCCGGCAAGAATACGACTGACATCGCTGATCGCCTGAATATCTGAACAAAAGATGAAAATGACAGTACTGTCTCGTATGATATCTCCTCTCGTTTCGCTAAAGTGTCTGGTCTTAATTTTGATTTCATTATTGATCAGATTTACAGGAAGAACAAACTGCCCAAACTCAACTCAACGCCTCATTTCATACGGCAACTTTTGAAAAGTGTGCCTAAGAACTCAGTTCAGTCAGTTTTAACGGCCGCATGTTTGCTACAAATAGGATGTTTTCATATCTAGACTTGAAGCTGAAGTTGTCAGACCATACAACCCTCCTTTCTATGGTCGGTACGGGAAATAAACACTGAACTACCATCCCAATAATAATAATAATAATAATAATAATGGTTTATTCATGCCTGTTGTAGTTATAACTAAATTACAGGCAGGTTCAAGGAAAATGCACTCTAAACATTAAACATGACAAAAAGTTGATTTAACACTACACTACACATGAATAATGGAAACTAATTCAACAAAAGGACAAAAACGTACAGTTACAAATAGATAAAATGACTGAATAGGCCGTGGCAGTTCCCAGATCACCGTAGTCAACTGTTACTATCATTTTATTTCCTTTATCTGCGGGCGCCGTAACCGACTATAGGAAGAGTTTCCATTGAACTTTAGATTGTAGAAAGCATTACGCAGATACTGCCACATAACCATCTGTAGCATCTTTATGATAATTATGATGTAAATCCTTTTTTTTTTCTTTTCCACATGAGTTTGCAAAAGGAAAACAAAACAAATATATTTCATAACAGACGTTACCACTTCAGTGATATATGCGAACTAAAATAGAAATTATCCAGTAGTGCTTTGCAGAGATAGAATAAATTACCATTCATTAAAATAAAATTAAATAAAATAATTTATGATAATTACAATTACATGAAAACCAGGCTTTGTAGAAACTAGCCGTCTAACTCAGTAACTGCTTGCTAGCAGGTTAATCCCCAGTACACGGCCACAACTAGTCGTCTAATTTGACTAAGATAAAAGAGTAGCTTAGCGCCAAAGCCTCGCACTATTGGGCCATTTGGGGGAGTCTAGACGCATGCTCCTCCAAAAATCGTGAAGACCATGTTCTCATAAATAATATTTTCTGTATTTTTATGTTATTTTTGAGCAAAGGCTAAAGCTCTTTAATCATCTTTTGTAAATGGTTTATAAAAGATTTAAGGATTGACAATGGTTTAACCGAGCTAGCCGCGAGTGCCTGGTGTATCACATGGTAGCTTTTAATATCTACCATGTGCCTTAGTTTCCTCTGTTCAGCTCGTGCACACAATACCTGAGCAACTACAATTTTATTAATACAATGTTTCTAGCTTCAATCAGTACATATTTTGTGCTGACTAAAAATCCGCGTCGATTTCGGCTGACAACATATTGCGTTGCGTTCTCGTTGCTTCACTGTTCTCCTTAGTTCAGTAGTGTGTGGTAGACGAGTTTCGGGGATCTTGGTAAATGAGAATATACAAATTCACTAATCTTATTTGTTCATAGTTTAATTTTATAACATTCCTTGCTATATTTATAGTAAGGCTTGTTTTGATGATCTATTTTAGACCGAGTCAATTAGGAAGGTTCAAACTGAACTGATTCGATTGCCAACGATTAGTGAGAAATGCAACACTCGTAATACGATACCTCCTCTAACGTTAAGCAAGTCGATCGAAAATCGAGTCATTCCGGAATTAAGTTTCTGTTTTTACCCCAGCTAATAAAGAGACGACAGTGTTCTAACAACGAGAAACCAACAAAGATCTGTTGCAAAGTCCAGCCGGATGGCAGAGATCGACCGAGTGGATTACCCTTCATCTCAAAATTGGTTTTGAATACTGATTTGGTATAATATTATTAGGAGCAGATTATTTTCTGAGAGAATGATTTGCTTACCAAAATTTGCCTCTCTTTTCCTTCGTAGCTCTATGTGGTGCAACTGTTTTTTCATGGTCCAACAGATTTAGTTTTTGAAATTCTTCCGCTCATAGCGGCACGATATCAAAATGTCGACTCCCTAATAAAAGAACCATTAAACAATTTTGACATTATCCGTTTAAGACCACCGACTATTATTTTTATATTGTCTCGTTCATGCAATGTCAATTTTTAAAAAATTGTGCTAAAAACACCCAGCTACGAAAGGTGTTTCCAAGTTGACTGACTGAAAGTTGGGGAAGAACTATTAAAAATTTTAGAATACAGCAATGTGGACTCCAGACAAGATCGTGTTCAGCAATGACGTCATACGCCAAAACATCGTCAAGGGTTCCATGTAGTATTGGCTCAGTTCAGCGTGTTCCCAGCGCCACCTGGTTTGGCCATGACCTTATGGATCTATAGTATAGCATTGAAATAAGAAAATAAATAGTAGCATGCATCAAGGCCAAATGATAATAATAACAATAATAATAATAATAATAATAATGCATAGAATAGCATTAAAATCGAAAATCATGTATAAAATTTGAAATGAAATTAGGCAAGCTTTATTCGGAAGTTTTCCACTTTAGATTATTGATATCTTGTTTGTATAACTAAGAAAAGGATTAATGTACAGAGCTTCAACAAGTGTGTTATTGCCCAAGGGTTTAGCCGTTTGGAAATTTAGCCGGAAAAGGTGGGAGTTGTGCGCGTGGAAGTCACGAGTCACATGCACAGGCTAATTGTCAGAGCTGAAGTGCTATTTCATGTATTTTGTGAAGCACTTTTGCGAAAAGATTCAGTAGAATTTACTTATGTGTTCGAGATAGTATTTTAAACATTTCATGAATTGTGGGTAAGAATTTGTCTCGTCTGTCTGTAACTGTGGTTACGCGGTTCTACAGGTACGGTATATTCGATACCGGAATCCACGCCTCACACGTGTTCTTTTGGTTTTGTATAGCCTTCTGTTATTGCTTGATATTTACAGGCAAATGCGTCAGCTTAAGTTGCGATCCCACACGGTGTCCTGAGGTTCAAGTTGTTTGTAATGTCGATGAGATTAGACACTGGATCATGGAACGGCGGTTATAAATAGATTTCATGTCTCATCGGCGTTTATAAACTGACACACTGCAATTAATAGCCGATACGTAATGTGACCTACGCATTCTGTATTGCTATGTGTCTGTGTGTCTACAATTCTTGTATATAATTGTCAACATTGTAAGGACATGGGTGATGATTTTACTACTGGAATATCTTAAAATTGCGTTCATTTATTCATCAGTTCTTGGTTGCGTTCTTCTGTTTCTGGTTGTGAAAGTGGCACTGCTAGCTACAGTATTGTGAATCGACATCACCGCATTTTTCGGTTTTGTGAAACATAGTTAATGTCATCAAATAATAAACACAATTCCACGAAAATAGTATCTAAAGCAAAACAGGAGAACGTGATTTGGTCGAGTTTAATAGCATGGATATAAAGATTTCAGGTAATTTATTCCGCACATTCATTCCAAACACATTGTGAATTTTTCCGAATCAAAATCTCACTGGTTAACTAAACAATGCAATACTAAATGATGGGATTGATCAACTAAAAGTTGATATGTTATGTTTTTGTCGTGAGGGTGAAAGATCTCAGCTGACGTTTCGAGCGCTAGCTCTTCGTTAGACTTTGCTCTGACGAAGGACCAGCGCTCGAAATGTCAGCTGAGATCTTTCACCCTCGCGGCAAAAAACATAACATATCAACTTTTAGTTGATCAGTCCCATCATTTGGCCTACTCGCCGACGTAGAAAACCTAGTTTTTTAAAAAACTAGTCTACCAGAATGCAATACTAAATTGATCAATAGAGGAACAGCAAAAAGGCGGGAAACGTAACGCGCGCGCTCGCTTGAGTTCAGATAATGGCGCGAAAATTAGCCAGCGCGCTTTCGATCGAAGTTGCTTTACTTGTCGCCCGAATTAAATAGTTGTTCTGAGATGCAGAAATCATTCAATACGTGTTTTATAGTTAATCAGATAGTTTTTCTGTTGTAACTTGGTGTAAATATGAATATTTTCAAAGAATACAGACTTCACTCGCCTTGTAGTCTTGTGCGTATTTGCTTCAATAAAACTACACTCGAAAACTATGCGATCAAAGTGCAGGAGGGCCGCATGAAAGGGGATTACGAGTCACCAACCTGGAGCCATTTTCATTACCTGATTTGCAAAAATCAAAAACTTCAATAACAATATAATACTGTAGTTTGGCCAATTACTCAACTCGATATTCTATCTTTCACTCATTTTATCTGAGTTGTAGCGATGTATTCTTCCTATATATCTAAGATCTTACATGCATGCTAATTAAAGTAAATTCGTATTTATGAAAATATGACAAAATGGCCTCTGTCGTTTTGTTTTGATGTTCAACGACAGCAAGCCTCTAATCTTTTTGATGAAAATTTGGATTATTGATCTAATGTACCAACAGAATATTTAACTAGAATGGTAAAAGTTTGAACAACCTTACTGAATATGTCGTAGAGCTGATAAGTACAGCTCCAGTCGTGTTCAAATATAACACTTCACTTCAGTTCTAAAAATGTATGGTCCAGTGGCAATGATAACTCCGCGCTTATGAGCTAAACTTGTGGTAAATCAAATAAATCGATACACCTGAGACAGAGTATTAAAACGGAAAAATGTATATAAAATCGATGAAAACAGTAACTTCGAGTTTCACCCACTACGGTGATCATCAGACTATCTAGTTCCGATATATCTTCCTAATTCAAGAAAGGAATATAAAATATGTGACCAGGGCTGATTTGCATGCATGCTGTATGAATTTCAGCTCAATTTCTTCTCTGTTTCTACATTAATCTCCATAATTGACGCCTGTCTAATCGTAAATAAGCAAGGTTGGTGAGTTTCCAGAATATCCCTCGGCCAAAAATTTAAAAAATTTTACAACTGAACCCCGTCAACCTTTCTCGAATTCGGTGTATATACAACACATCAATAAAAACGTAGAATGTTTAGGAATATATAATTTGTATAAAAGCAAATAAATTGGAAACTTACCTATATACTTATTTTGCAAGTATTTTGCGATAAAAACAGAGAAAGTATAGTGGTAACCAGCAAGATTTAGCCGCGTATAGTGCTATTATATCTCACTGAATATCAAATTAACTACATGAGAAACGATTTATAGTAATTATTCCGTTACTCATGACTAGCTACCGTTTTGCCTTGTAGCTCAATCGGTGGGGCCATTTCCTTTCTGGGGCTAACACCTAGAGAGATCTACATGGGATATTCATACAACACTGTAATTGCTTACTGCATTTAGGTAACTCTATTAAACGGCGAACGATTGGGATATGGTTCGAGAGTTTAGGGTGCATGTATTAAAAATTTGATTTTAGAAAAGAGTTGTTTTTGGACTCTGACACAGGTAATAACATTCTTTTTGCAATAAATAAAGTGTATCTAGTGTTATCAGTGCTCAAATTCAAACATATCTCTTACCATTTACCAATCGGCGGTCCCCTACAGTCGTTTGAAAGGCACGGAGCTAGTTGATGCTGTTTTCTTGCGACTTTAGCCCTCAGGTGTGCAAATGTTGCCGTCAGGTTTTGATCAGACCTAGTCATTGCGGTTTCTTCAACTTTTGTATCCTCAATTGATCCAGTCTTTGTCATCCGTGGATAAACTGTACTGATGTCTGCAAGTTTTTCTTGAGTCAAAGCAGCCTTGGTTATCAAAAGAGGATAAACGGTGCTCGTCTCTTCCATACTCTTTGTTGTGGTTTTATTACCTTTCTTTTGAGCCTCAGTTGTTGTAGTGGCGTCTTGAATGCGTTTTATTGTAGGTCTTGTAGCATTTGTAGCATTTTCAGTTTTGTTTTGAATCAAAACAGCCTCAGTTGTCAGAGACAGAGGAGGATATACTGTACTAGTTTCCAGGACACGTTTGATCTCAGTCTCTTGGGAAGGTCTTCGCTGTGTAGGGCGTGCCAAGGTAACAGTGAAGGTAGCAGTGAGCAGACAGAGCGCGAGAAACGACAACATCGCTGAACCAGCAGACGGGCGCCTGGTTGGGGTACAAGTGAAAGAGACTAAAAAAACTGATCATTATTCTTAAATACCATTTGATTGATCTGAAACGGATAAGGTTATATGGCTCTAAGAAATACATAATTTACTTCTCAAACTGATAAAGCGTCCTAAATCAATTTCCGGTACAAATTTTGCACGGAAGAATTTAGCGGACAGCAAAATGCCGCTAGAATGAAGCACGAAGCAGTAGCCAAACATCAGTGAAATACCTAGAAATTTTAATTTTTGATGTCCCATTTGTACTGTGTCTCTGGAATGTTGCTGCACTTTTCCGCCGTCTGGCACTGAAATATATTGCAAAGATGTCTAATTCTTTGTTTCGCTTTATATAGATTAAGGGAAGATAATCTCAAGAAAGTGATATACTATTATCTGACTAATAAAGTTATCATGGACTTTCATACTGACAAACAAAGTGTATAAACATGTGATTATATGATTGCGTAAAGTGCGTCAATAAACAACTAACTAGACTGAGGAGATTGTAGAAGCTGTAGATTTTGTGTGCATAACAGTCCCCAGACCTCTGTAGTGTAAAGGAAGTATTTGGATATTTTAACGATTCGTGCCCAGCGCCAAGTGTGGCTCGAACGCCCTTTTCTCTAAAAAAAACTAAGGTTCCAAAATTGAAATTAACATTCCAGAAACCGGATCATGCACGGGATTAACATTAGTTGTTTTAAGTCAGTTTTAAATGTTGTGCATTTTTTTGTGAAACTCATCCAGTTTACTGGTTAGGGCGTATCACGTGATCACATATTTTGCAAAACTGAAGCATGCTGGTTTTGCTCTGTGGAGAGGAATGTACCAGTTCGTTCCTGTATTGTGGCAAAGGACATGACATAGTCAATATTTTTAATCTACTTGACGGTTTATCAGATGATCAAGTCCTTATTCGCTTTAACATAGTTTCGGGATTGCTTTGAATTCAATTATGTGGCTGAAAGATTACTAGGAGATTCTAGGTTAAGTACAGAGATCATGGCTGTCAGTAAGTTGGACAAATGAACTAGACAGGTCAGATATTGACGAAAGGTTTTTGTGAACGAGATCTTCTTTTAGGCGTAAATGACACTAATTTAAGTTGCGTACTTCATGTGATGACAACAAGACGCGCTCCTTTGCAGATTATATTCAGTTTTCAACTGAAATGTTGGATAACAAAAACCGTGAGTTTCATGATCAGAATCGCAGTGTTATAAATTTAATGTCCATGTTTTCTCGTTTCAATTTCAGTGGCAGTGTTAATTTCTTGTTTTGTGTTTATGAATATCTCAGTTAGATCATCAGAGATCATTCTTAGATCATCATCTAATGAGCCTGCGAAGCAGGCCCTCGTTTTGGGCTGATATGCGCCGTGTTTCGGGCCCGCAGTGTTTTGACCGCGCAGAAAATGGGAAAAGGGAATGGGGGCGAGGAAAGGAACCGAGGCTCGCGCATATCAGCCCAAACGCAGGCTAACCATCATGCTAGAAAGGAAACGGGGCTCAAACTGCACTGAGGAAGAGAAAAAAACCTCTGACCCGGGTGGCATTTGAACTCACGACCTCAGATTACCGGAAAGATCACCGATGCTATACCCACTATAATAAGCAGGGTGGGCCAGGGGTTTTTGGGTATACGGTATATCAGTTTCTCTCAAAATATTGAGTATCGGTATTTTCAATTTTGGATTTTTGGTATACGGTATTCAATGTCAATGCCGATTTTTGGTATATTCACGTCTTTATTACGTATATTTAATATTTATATTAAAAACGAAAGACTAAAAGTAGAAGTAAATCTAGCTATATCTAGTAAGCATTAGAATTCAGTTAAGTGGAGAAAAAAAGTGTTATTGACAAAGGCCTCACTGGAGACGAGCTTCATAAACTACTTAAACTAGAGCGATGACAGACTGCCCTTGCCTTGTTGACAATCGGGAGTCGTGCAGCAAGAGCTATTTAATAGTATTATTTATTTAGAACTAGCACGGGAAAAATCACAAAAACGATTAAACCTCTCAGATCGTTTATTAAATCGGTTATATATATCGTCGAAGGATTAAAGAAATTTCTTAGAAAATCCGTACTTAGCATTTACTGAAGTGCCCGCGTCGTTCTTAATACATTGTGAGTTGAACCCACGCTATGCCTTCGGATTTTCCGTCGTTGTGAATTAGTTCAGTGTCTGGATTAAGTGCTACTCTGGTATCCAAGGCAACGCCCTGGCCGTTTCTCCTGAATTGAACAGCTATTCACGGATGCATAATGTTCTCCTCGTCTGTGCGTAATCCTTTCACCTTCCCATTTGTTATTCTGTTGAAAACTTTCTCAGATATCCCTGTTAAGTAGTATTTTGTTTATATTAATACTCCAAGCTTTATCTGAAGAAGGTTTGATAACTGCAAATCTTGAAACTTTTTACCGTTTATATCTAAACCGCTCAAAGACAAAGTACTTATACTGTACCCCGGGGTTCTTATTTCCAATTACATTTAAAAGAGGGGTACTTATTGCTAAATAAAGGATGGTGCATATAATTGAAGAGACGCTTAATCATTTAAAAGAAATAAAAAAGGCGCACAGTGCCTCCATAAGTTATTGAAGGCATGCGCGCGAGTAAATTGTCCCAAGTGCCTTCACATTAAACTTCGGGTGGCACAGTCAAGCGTTTTCCATGTCATTTATATATAAATGTTTGTTCTATTACCTGGACTGAATACGTAAACAATAACGGAGATGAATTTAAATGAATGTATTTCTTTTCGGTTTTAGTTTCTCCAATATACATCGTAAATACTGGTAGACTAGGTTTTCTACGTCGGCAAGTAGGCCAAATGATAGGACTGATCAACTAAAAGTTGATATGTTATGTTTTTTGCCGTGAGGGTGAAAGATCTCAGCTGACGTT
>JANVCJ010030773.1:0-13889 GCA_026413505.1 Epizoanthus ramosus | reverse complement strand
CCCCGCCCGCGTATGGGGGAGGGGGTGACCTGAATTGAAGAAAAAATTGAGTAAAACTGCCGGGAGTGAATTGCTAAGGTCTAAATTTGCCCTAAGTTGTATACCACTCGTAGCTCCTTTCGGTCGTTCTTCTCGCTATTGCTCACTGTAAAGACTGTAACCTTTATTGAATCCTTTGCCATCTCAATGAGAAGATGTTTCTTCTATTGATGATAAATAACCAATTTTCTTGGGATGTATAAACTGATATCAACTAGGAACCTTTTGAGGATATTGGCAAAAACATTTTAATGCAATCGCTCAAATAGATGCTTCTTTCTATTAGCTAAATGATGACGAAAAAGGTATATTCCACCGAACGTTATTACATTTAGACACATTTTTTTCCATTTATAACTGCTGTACTACCAAGAATATGTACAGTCATGTAATTTCGTTGTGATTGCGTAATTCCTTGGGGCTTGCTCTGTTACTTGCCAGGAAGTGATAATGAACGCACTTGTTTAGCTGCAAGTTCTATAAATTCGAAAAGCCGTTTCATACAGACATTACATCTAAAACAGCCACCCATATTTCCAGTAAAATGTTTCAAAAGCACTACTTGATGGGCGAAACATATACACATTTGAGTTTATTTTTCTTAATTCGAGCTTTCATCTAATCGGCTATTTGTAGGGATAAGCTTTTATAGTCGTGCAACACGAGTTGTAAGCTCAACAGAACAAATGATTATATATTAGTTGAATTATGTGAAAAGATGAGATGTCTGCATAATTTGAAAGCACATAGGTTAAACTTATTTAATGTCTAGCCTGGGCCTACATTAAATTAGGGGGGACTCCCATACTGGACATGGCGGGATGATCATCGAATTGTTCAAAGAGCCCCTACAAGGTACTGGTATGGGAGTGTCTCGAACTCGTTAACACCCCCACCCCCTAAAAGATACCATAGCAATACACAATAAATATATAGAATGATATATCAGTGAATATTTTATTAGAACATAGAAGTTGATATCGAGTTCGTTCCACTTTGATATGTTCCTGAAAACCTTTTTACGACCTGATGTAGGTACTCTGGCATATTACACCCCTAAAAGATACCTTTTTGAATTAAAACGCTCATTTGTATCTCTGACACCCTAAGCGGTACAGCATCCTACAAGGTACGACAATCATCCCCGTCCTGTCCAGTATGGGATTCTCCCCCCCCCCGGTTATCTGACCCAATTCTAACCATCGCTCATTTGTATCTCTGACACCCTAAGCAGTACAGCATCCTATAAGGTACGACAATCATCCCCGTCCTGTCCAGTATGGGATTCTCCCCCCCCCGGTTATCTGACCCAATTTTAACCATCCACGTTCCTAAATGGTTCACCATCAGCTGTTGTGTTGTGTTTTTCTATCAGACTCAGAGTAATCTGTTTTTGGGTTTCTGGGCATTATCATGTAGAGAGCATGACCTTGTATGATGAAAAATCCCCGTTTATATTTGTTTGGAAATTTTGATGGACTAAAGCTGTGGTCAGAGATAGCTGTAGTTGTGCAGGGAGGCCATATTTGTCCATCAACATACTATTGAGGTTGTTGTTGTTGTTGTTGTTGTTGTTGTTGTTGTTGTTCTTCTTCTTCTTCTTATTCTTCTTCTTCTTCTTCTTCTTCTTCTTCTTCTTCTTCTTCTTCTTCTTTCCAATATTATTTCTTTTAATTGACCATGTTTCCTATTTGTTTCCTATTTCTCTGATCCTGAAATTCCTATTTTCCTATTGCCTTGAGCAACCATGCTGCTTGACACCCTGAAATAAAACATTGTTACGGAAACTCCAACTATGAATTTAAGGAAGCTACGAGTTTGAAAAGGAATTTTTTCTTGGCCCTAAAACGACTAAAACATACGACTCGCAACATGTCCGAACGATGTTCGAAACGAGCAAGACGGCACAGGTTACGAATGAGATGAAAAGATACAACCTGGATATCAGTTAATGCTCGTTTCCATCTCTCAAAATGCCCTAAATTAGTTACCAGTTTCCCTGGGCCTAACAATAAACCTAACCCCTTCTCGGTCAAGGGCGTTTTGACGGATATAATCTAGCATTTACCCTGGATATCCTTGGTGTTATTGGATGCAGATGACTGAATCAGGAAGAAAGGTGACAAATGATTGCTTCACTAGGTTTTTGTTCTCAGAAAAGGAGAACATTCATGTCAGCGGTGTAACACTAGTTATTAGCAGAGATGCAGCAGTGACAGAATCGTCAGAGAATGGTTTCTCTCAAAATACTACAATCTCACCATACTGCAATGTTATGCCCCAACTAATGAAGCAGATGAGGAGGTGAAGGATGACTGGTACGAACAACTTCAGCATGAGGTATCGAAAGTTCCCCAACATGAGATGCTTCTTATACTGGCCGTTAGATATGAATGCCAAGGTTGCAACAGATAACACGAACTGTGATAAGCTTATGGGGAAACACTTGTGGCAACATCGATAAGAATGGCTTTTTGATTTTTGTCTAACTGAATGGTTGCATTATTGGTGGCACAATCTTCTCCACAAGAATATCCACAAATTGACATAAAATTCTTCATTAATGGTCGCACCATTAACCAGATCGATCATGTTATCATCAACTAGAAGTGGAAAAGATCTATTTTGGATGTCGAAGTACACCGTGGTGCAGACGTTAACATTGATCACTATATGCTATTTGCTATTTGCGAGGCTAACGTTGAAGCTCCCGAGCCGTACAATCAAATGAACCGTATAGAAAGGTTCTTGACTCCTGAAAAGCAGAGAAGGATTTTTTTAAAAATAATCCTTTTGCTGTACTCGCCAACTTGAATGACGAAGCAGATCAGGATACAGTGGAATGCACTTGGAACAGAATCAAGGGTCATACTCTGAAGCAGCCAAGAAAGCCGTTGGTTTTAAGAAGACGAAAGGTAAAAATGGTTATCACCAGAAAAGAAACCTGGAAATTAGAAGCACGAAGACGGAAGACCAAGGAAAATATGTTGAATGCTAAAGCATCCAGACAGATTGAACGGATTCAACAGGAGCGTAAGAACAGAGAAAGTGAAACGTACTACAAGAAAGGACAAAATGAGCATTGTTGAGAAACTGGCAATCGAAGAAGAGAAAGCTGCAGAAATTGGAGAACTCGACAAAGTGTATATAATAATAATAATAATAATAATAATAATAATAATAATAATAATAATAATAATAATAATAATAATAAATAATTCTATAGCACCTTTTGCAGGCTTCTAAGGCGCTGCTACAAATCTAAGATCACCAAACAGCTCAACCTCGTTCCCAGGGTCATTTCACTTTCCGGTCTCCCTCGTGAAAGGACCCTGGTTCCTTTACCCTGGTAAAGGACCCTGGTTCAAGGTCACTATAAGCTCTTAGTTGTTGCTGTTAGAAAAATAGAATAGTTTTGTAATATTATAAATGTCGTTTTCTGTACCGTAACAATATCAAACAAGAGATATCCACCTGTCAAGAAATACGCATTTTGCAGAACTGAACTAGAACAAGTTGATGACATTACGCGTTGTGCGGCGAAACTTGCATATCTGTCCCAGATCGGTAAGAGAAACGGCGACCTTAGTCCGACCAACACTTGAATATGGAATATGCGTGGGATCCCTACTACGAGAAGGACATTCAAAAGCTGGAGAGTTCAGAGAAAGGCAGAGCGATTTTGCACGGGCCGAGCTGCAACCCCTGTGCAAGTGTGACAGAAATGCTGCAGGAACTTAGCTGTGAAACCCTAGCCACTAGAAGGACAACCGCCAGACTATCTTTTATGTATAAACTCTCCCACAATCTCACGGATGTTTCAGTAGAAGCCCATCTAAAACTAAATAATGAAAGAAGAACCCGTGACAGCCATGCTTTTAAATTTGTAGTTCCTAGGGCAAAGAAAGATATTTAATTTACTTTCTTCCCACGAACAATCAATGAATGGAACTCCCTTCCCAAGGATATTGTGAATGCTACGTCCTTAGATAGTTTCAAATCTAAGTTAGTTAATAGCTTTCAATAATCCATCGCATTAGTTTTATTTAGATTTTTACAGATTCTTTATTTTTAATATTTTTATTTAGATTTTTTACCCTTGGTGTGATATCTCACGATTTTTTACCGACTTAATAAAATGTAGATGTAGATGTAATGCGACAAACCACTTCAGAGCATCCCACGTGGAATACAATAGACTCTATTTTTACATCTTGAAGATCTTGACTTTGCCGATGATATTGCCGTCATTGCTTCCACACTTACTCACCTCCAAGAGAAGTCAGATGATCCTAACAAGAATGTTAAGCGAACTGTCCTTAATGTAAGTAACAACAAGTCCATGAAGCCACATGCTGGGAGCAGGTCAAATTACCGAGCTCATCATTCTACTCAGTGGTACTCGTGATTTAGCTTTCCTATCCCACAGTAATCAACAGATGCAAGAGAAAACATCAGTCCTGAATTCCACTTCTTTGTACACAGGACATAACATCCACAAAGGACTGACAAGATTCTAAGGATAAACACAACAAACAAAAACCCACTTACTCTCGGAGAACCTCTAGATGATGTTGAATCCTTTACGTATCTTGGTAGCATCATTAGCAAAACTGGCGGCACAGATGAAAATGTGAACGCTAGGATCCAGGAAGCTCGTATTGCATTCCTTACTTTGAAGAATGTTTGGAGATCAAGCAAGTCAAGGTTAGAACTCCAGTGTCTACGGCTCAGACTTGGAGAACCAAGGCAACCACAGTGAATCTTCAAACCTGGGTAAACAAGTGCCTACGGAACATTTTAGAACTGCGATGGACAGACAAAGTCAGCAACTTGGATTTATGGGAAAAAACAGAACAAGTATCTGTGGATGAGGTGATCAACAGAAGATGGAGATGGTTTGGGCACACTATAAGGAAGCCTGCTAACCACATCATACAAGAAGCCCTTATCTGGAACGGTAGAACCCCCAGGGTAGGAGAAAGAAAGGACGCCAAAAATATATTTGTTTTCAATGTTTTGAACATGTTCTTCTCACTGTTTTCATTTCATGTTTTGTGGCTGTTGATGTAATGTTTATTAGAAAATTTATCTTACTCTGTGAACAAATGCTGTTAGTCCGTGTGCCCGTCATTGAATACTTTGTAGCAACTTGTTGGGAATTATTATTAGGTGATCTTATCACATAGCTATAAAGTTAAAAGGAAATCTAGTAAGTTCCCCGCTGCATCCAACATTTGGAGCATACTATGGAATATGCAGTATCTTTTCGCAAACGTTTAGGTCGACTTGTTCAATACATCATTTATCAAAGTCAGTTTTGTGTGACAGCAATTTTGGACCCCAATTTCACAAACGTTTGAATAGCTGCATTACCCAGTCACCAGCTACTGCTATTTGAAAGACTAAATTCCTAATGTACACCAATACGTTTAGGCCTTTCTTGCTGAGAGTTTCCCTTGTTAGTCAGAATTTTCCACATGGCATGAAAATTAAACCTAAATAAGCTATATGACTGCCAAATCCAATTCTTGTCTCTGACAATAACAACTTTGGCACTCAAATAAACAAGCAACAGCACTATCTGAGCAAATAAGGGGACTGAACTTGAGAAACAATCTCCGTCTCCCGTTTATAACTGCAATATTAAGATGTAGTATGTTAACACAATGTTAACACAATGTTTTGTTTTAACAAAAGTTTTTAGTTGGGAAAATCTAACACTAGAAATACTAAACAACTCATGGTGGTTCACGTGTTTTATTCATTAATATCAACTCTACAAGTCATTACAAAACTGGTATTACACAAGTAAAACTCAAGCGCCACTCCGTAACAGTATGTTTGAGTAACAAGCTTTCTAGCTGTCTGCCTCCATGGCTTCACCCTTGGGTTCTTCTCCCTCTTTCGCGCCACTTTCTTCTCCTTCAGCCTACGAGCAAGTGACAGTGAAACGTTTATAATCTGAAGGTATTAAGATAACTCTTTAACACTAGTCTGAATCTTCAAACTGAAACTGCAACATTTTAAAATTTATGGAGTTCTATTAAAACTCTAATTTTTGGAAACAATCAAACCAACCACTGACGAATAGAAAGGTTATGGGGTTTTTCCAACTGGTTCAGTTGTAAGAAATGAGAAGTAAAATGAATGGTCATGTTATAGGGTATAATTAACTATAATTAATTCAAATATTTGGCTTGGAGAGATTTCTTAAAGTCTTCAGAAGTAAGAATACTACGAAATGAGTACCGGTAACACGAAACACTTCTCACTCCTCAAGAGATGTATAAAATTATCATGTCATTCTATGTCCATGAAATAAAGTACTTGTTGTTGTTGTTGTTGTTGTTGTTGTTGTTGTTGACTTCAGCTCTTCACTACTAGCAAATGAGTAACATCAAATGCTTTTGCTCTCCAAGATTCAACGTATTCATGACTGATGATCATGGTTTTAGATTTTGAACCAAAATATTTAAAAGCTACAACATTTTTCCCGAAAATTAATAATTATAGGTTAAAAAAACTGTATGAATGACAAAAGCACTACCACTTAATTAGGCTGAGGAGGGCATCTTAACAGAGAAGTGTTGTCGCATAAAAGCTAGTCTTGCTGACATAATAAATACTTATCAGTATGATAACGTTATGGTTTGCCTATTTACCTCCTCCATTGCAACGTCTCCAGCAGCCTAAAGTAGAAAAACATTTGTTAGAGTAAATCAATATACGCTCCAATTCCCGAGAACAAACCTTCAAATCAAAGCTTGGTGAAAAGTATTCAAGGTTTTGCTGTAGTTTTCTTACCTAGCCTCAATGCTACGTTATTGTTTTCAGGAACTGAGTGACAAGGAAACAATTGGCCTTACTGGCAATGCTTAGTTGGACTTATCAAGTGAAGGGTTTATGGTGAAGAAATTCAAACATTCAAAACTCTGAATTAAAACACACAATCACACCAAACATTTGCAGCACGACTTGAACATGGTAACCCTAAATACGGCACTGTTCAGTCTACTACTTACTGGCGTCTTATTTTCTTAAATGTATTCTGAGTGTGGATATAGATCAAGACAATCTACTTTGGAGAGTCTCAGGTTGGATATCATTCTAAGACTGAAATGGTTCTCTGTATATAGTGATACTATCATACCTCAGTTGGACTTATCAACTGAAAGGTTTATAGGGAACAAATTCAAATATTCATAACTCTGAATTAAAACACCCAATCACACCAAACATTTGCAGCAAGACTTGAACATGGTAACCCTAAATACGGCACTGTTCACAGTCTACTGCTTACTGGCGTCTTATTTTCTTAGAAAAGTAGTTAGTATAGTGTAGACATAGATCAAGGCAATCAACTTTGGAGAATCTCAGGTTGGATATCATTCTAAGAGATACCATCATACCTCAGTTGGGGCAGCGGCAGCTCCTTTCTTCTTGGACTGATCAATGCCAGCCAGCTGGACAGAGTTAAGGCGTGTTTCACTGTTTGTTCTTTACAGATAAACCCTTGCAACTGAGAAGCTATTATTAAATGACATTCTTGATGTAAGGCCGGGGTCTGTTCATAAAGGCCCTGTTACACATAGTAATTGTTCATGTAACTTGTATCTCCAAGTTGTATGAATAACTGTACCATCTAACACTCGCCACAATAGCCAAAACTGTTGGAAGACAACTTGATGCAATCGTTGAAGAAAGCAAAAATGAGTTATACAATCCGAATTGATTGCAGCAACTTGTCTTGAATTGTTCTGGTCATTGCAGGCCCTGAGGGTGTCAGTCTACACAATCGTTTTATGCAGCATGTTTCACACTGGTATATAACACTGTGGGACATGTAGAAAGAAAAAGTTGGAACACTCATACACTCAGAAACAAATCTGACCTTCCGTGACCTTCCGGGGGATGCTCTACTACTGAGCTATAAAGACTATTGGGGAGCTAGGTCAATTAACTTGGTAAGGTATGTGGTCTGCTGAATAATGTACAAAATGAAATACATTTTTTCAAAGGCACTTCAGCAGATTAAAGCACAGGCAACCCATGCTGAAAGTTAGTGATTTTAGTTCATCAAGCGATCATGGCGTTTGAGTCAATTTACAATACTTTAGTATGACAATTCATATCGCTTCCCTGAAATCATTCCAATTTGGTGTAAATGACATCAATAAATCTTGTTTACCTCGGTTGATGTTTCCTTGTATCTTGTTTGTGCTTTCTGGGGCCGTTTATAGAAATGATTGGGAGACGTGACTTTCCATTTCAGAGTTCCCCTGCCCCAGTAAGAAGACTAAAGTAATGTTTATTCCATTGAGCTCTGCAATTCACTGAAAACTGAAATATCTTATAAACTATACACAAAAAGGATACAAATGGTGCAACTTCTTCATCATTGTAGATAGTTAAATTTTGACTTTTGCCAACGATACTTATGGAACAGTTCTGGAAAAAAGAAGTCATTTGAATTGTTAGTGAGCTATCTTAAAAACTGTTTCATGTACAAATTCGACATTTATCACTGTCATAGTTATTATCCTAGCTGTATAGTGGAAATGTATAGTCTTTGCGGTACATAATTCAATGAATTGTCGGTTAAAAGTCCTGGGCTATGGTCGTAAAAATAAAGAAATCAGTCACAATTCTGTTGTCATACCTAGAATTGTCAACAATCTAATGAGTTTCAATGACTTTTAACAAATGAATGAATAAATTTATATGGAAGAATGAATGAATATATGGAAGAATGAATGAATTTTATTTACTGCAAGTATATAAAATGGCACTCATGGTACTACTCCGAGCTAGAGATTAGAAAATCAAAATTAATGTATTTAGTCTAAATATCCGAATCTTGTTAATAACACAATCCTCTAAATCTTAAAGGTACAAAAATTAAAATATAATTTGATGGTTAATTTACGTTATTTTATTTTATTAATCAAAACTACAATAAAGAAGTATTTTTCAAAGGACTTAAATAAAAAAATAGATCAATTTTCCACAGATGACCAGTTACTTTCATTTTGCCAGATGTTTTTCAATGTAACTCTTCATTCTGACATCTGCTTACAAAGCAGTGTGCACTAAACAGGAAGCTCTGGTATAAATGTGGAGAAAACATCTCTGTTCAAGATTAGTGCACTGTGATGTATCCTATTGGGTGATATCCAAACAAAACCTGAAAGCACGATTTAAGAGAAATTGTCTCTCAATTAGGCCAAATAAAAAAAATTCCCGATTTCTCATCTGCGCCCGCATTGCAAAAAGGCTGCCGCATCAATTTTTTTTGCAAAAAACTAAGAGAAAATTACAATTTTCAGACTTTAAATCCTGCTCATAGCTCGATTTCGTCGATTGGATTCACGTAAAAATATTTTTCCAGAATTTGTGCCGATGGACAGAAGCAAGAGAATGGTCAGCGGTATTTGATCTCCTACAATGTACATGTGTATTTAATATAGTCAAAACAGTCAATGCGTTTCATCCAAGAATAAATGATGAACTTGCAGTGAAGCCAGTCACGGTAGTTGTCAACTGTTTTGATGTTTTGACTGTATTAACTGTCCTTAAAAAAGCCCGCATGCCTCATGTACTTTTCAGAAAATTTCTGATGAGAAACTGGGAATTATTTGGCCTTATTGAACTTGTAGCCTTGGAAATTTCGTATTCTAGCAGTGTCTTCCTTTGTAGTTCTGTACTTTAATTCCAGTTTGAAGGTGAGAAAAGAGGGGCTGTCATTCTTATATGGAACCTCGAGATTGTTTAAGGTCTAAACAATAAATTATTCAACTTCTTACTTTTGTAGTGAGTTCTTGCTCCGATGGCAATGTTTCCCTCAGAGCTCGTAGACCATGCTTGATCAGCTCTTCTGGTTCACCTGTGCACATACAATGTACAAACGGCCTGTCTCATTATTTTCTGACATACTAAATCTCTCTTAATTAATCAAATAAGTGTTTGGGAAAGTATAACTTCTCAGGTTCCATTATATAGTCTGCTGGTTTACTAAAGTAATGAGTTGTGTAGATTTATGTGGAAATAAAGAATCTGAAAATCGTATTCTGAATGATGAATAACAGTTACAATAAGGTCGTAAAGTGTTGCCAGCATACAAAATGTTATTAAACTGCAACATACTGCAAATTCCAAACCTCATCTTTCTGCACTTTTCTTACCACAGGCTCATTTACATGACAGACAAAAGTGTGGCTCAGATAACAAGTGGAATGGCTGGCATAACAATTGGCATGCCTCAGATCACATTATTCATGTAAATGAAGGGGTGGCAGAAGGACCTCTGAAAAACTCAACATTTCATACTGCCACAAAATGGGTCTCAGAATCTCAGATTTTCTTATTTGGCCTTACGCACAATACTGATGCTTACTTCCGTCACATCTAAATGTGTAATCGCGTCTGCATGCCCCGCAAAGGCAGCAAAGTATCAAAACAAAATTATGCCTTTTTTTGCCCTTTTTTGCTTTTTTCTGCCTTGTGATGCCCCGGAAGTAAAATCACTATCAGGCATAAGAAAAATGCACACAGTCCACGCGCTAGATGCACACAGTCCACGCGCTAGATGCGTAAAATTCACACGTTTTTTCAGCATTTTATCTCAGGCAGATCTCAATAAACATAAGGGAAAATTCGGTGACGTTTGTTGCCGAAATAAATACAAATTTTAAACATAATCTCTTTTGAGTTCAAAACCTCTGAACTGAAAATACACTGCATAAACTGGTTTCAAGATAGATGCACTTGTAATCGCCATGATCAATACGGAGAAATTTGCGGTAACTCAACAAAAAGTACAACTATAAATAAACACATAATACAGTCACGGAAAGTGTGTACAGCTGTAATTAGTTTGCGCCGGAGACAGCTATTAATTGACATCTCACTCACTAGGCGAAAGCAAAATCATAAATTCTATATTATAAAGTAACTAATGAAGATTCAAATTTTCATTTTAAAATATTTTCAGACCTCGTTTACTACTTTTGCTCCGTGGCTATATATACTTGTAGTGATGTCTAGCGTGACATGTCAGTGAAGACACGCTGCGTTTTAGAAACTAAAATCTAATTGAGAAAATATTTTCATTTTCTCTGACTTTTGTGTCTGACTGCTATAAAAAACCTAAAACTCTTTCCTTAAGTTTTAAGAAATTATTCCCTATCAATGTAGTGATGCAACAACGTATCGGATTTTAAATTAAATTTGTTGCGTACATGACAAAGCTGAACGCAGATGTGGCGTGCAATCAACTGGTGCCGGAGTGTCTGGTTCTGTTCATTTGATACGGTAATTGCCGATCGAGATAATCTTCCGAGATTCATGAACACGGGGGTCTAAGTTCCTTCAAAAGTTATAATTATTATGATTTATAAAATGTAATACTTGCTAACCAGTTAGTTTGAAGCTACATTACTTGCTAGTTAGTTTAGTATCGCTTACATTTATTGTAAAATGTTTTTAAACCAAATCATCATTCCATCAATTAATTTTACTGGGGCTTTTCAAAACATGCACAAACGTAAAAATAATTTAATTCGATTCGATTCAAATGCATTTTGAAACGATACTATTAATGGCTGCATCATTTTCCTTGATGTTCAAAATGAACAGCATCGCAGTATTTACTGTGGAAAAGTTTTTGTTGACATACTCGAAACGGAACATAATCTAATCTAATATACAAAAAGGCACAATTAAGTGCACGCGACAAGTGCACAAGGAATGTGCGACAAGTGCACATTCAAATGCAACACGCGAATTATGGCGTCAGCACAAAGTACATGTATGCTTTTTGCGCCATTTTTTGCCTTTTTGTGCGTTGGGAACAGAGCTTGCTTCCGGGCATCAAAGAACAGCAACGGCACAACTTTTGTTAACGAAATTTTTGTTCAGCCGCAGAAAAACAACTGTAACTAAAATTGATGTCTAGAAAACACTTATTATCCTCTACAGCTGCAAACTATTTGAGATGAACTGTCAGAATTCCGAAGAACTTGAACTCTAATTTATAATTTGAGTCTCAAGTATCGGAGTTGAAAACTTACACATGGATTACAAATGTGCTCAAATCGAATCATCTAGATTTTGTTCAGCCTCAGCTGAAATTCAATTTCTCGCCAACGAAACGTCTTCAAAGTTTGGCACGAGGAACTATTTGAGATGAACTGACAGGTAAGTAAGTTGTTGTTTACATTCCTTCCCTTGTTCATGAATCAGCTCAAATCGCGCCCTGCAACCTCGGCAAATGTGACACTCAAAATATTCAATTTTATTGAAGAATACCGTCTATTTTATAAAATAAATTTCGAAAACATTCAGTACTTTGCTGGATTGTAGAAAACATTCAAACACAGTTCCTGTAATTTTGAGATCTATGCGTTAAGAACTGACAAACTTAAGAGAATTTTAGTGCATGCCATTGTGATAGTTTGAAATCAGCATCAGTATCGTGCATAGAGCCGTGTATAAACTTTACTAGTTTAGTGAGCTTCGTATCGTCATTTGCTCTACGCTTACATCTTTATAACCCCAAGCGTCTTCTTCTAATTCCAGTTTTCAACTATTCAACAAACTGACTGCATCCAATAAATATTTCTCCTGATTTTCTCCTGACTTCAAGTTTGATTCTTTGATATTTGCAAGCATTGTAAACACATCGTGCGTTCACTCACTTCAATGAGCTTTGTAACCACTTCTCGCACAGTTGAGTAGCAACACAACAAAATATGCAAATCCGGACCGAGTGACTCGGATTTAAGAATGACCCGTTTAATCCGTGTTGAAGACGTAATGGAAGACTACTGTGCACGTTAGTCAATGTAAACCCTACCCCACTCCCCTAACCCCGGGGATTAGGCGGGGATTAGGCATTTGGGGTTTCTAATCGAAGCTAATGCCAAAATTGCCAGGTGGGGCTATTTCAGCTGTACTAACGCCTCGCCATGGGGGAAGCATTCTGGCAAACCTAATGTCCAGCATTCTGCCTTATCCCCCAACACACCAACTTATCTCTTCTTGTGTCTTCACTTCCTACACCGTACATGCTTTCCTTTGCCCACTGCTGCCAGTGCTGTGCACAAAATAATGTAACCCAGTTTAAATGACATTTAAAAAAATAGCTTAATAGGTAAGATTGATGTGATAAAGATATGAATTTGTTCTACAAGCAGGGGTGGATCTAGACATTTTGAAAAGGGGTGCACAATTTCAAGTAAGAGTTGAAGACAAAAACGAGTGCTGAATGCTCAAGCTAGCTCCTAGGGGGGTGCAGGGGCATGCTCAAGTTTTGAAATTAGGCTCTCTAGAATAGCATTAAACTGTTGATTGAAAACAAAAAGTAAACAAGGTTTCAAAACTTTGCATATTTGTCAATGAAACAAAGGATGATCAACTCACCTTCGACCTCGTCCACAATTTTGCAAATGGAAACCGCTGCCACATGATAAAACTTGGTCCCAGTCCTTATCTTCCATTCATGTCTAACCCCCGCCCAATCCCCTGCCTAAATTTTGCAGAAATCAAATCACCACTAATACCCCACTCACCAGGGCACATGTTGTATATTCCATGCCCAATGCCCCCCGGGAGGATACTTTGCTCAATGAAGTAAGATTTTCGTGCAGTCTTAATGACCATTCAAATATATATTATTGTGCTGTTTTCAAAAGTTTACATTGTTTGTCATTGCGTAAAAGAAATTATATTCTTCAAATTTGGCTCTGTAACCACAGTCTTGACTTGAACATTTGTTTATAAACTGTAGTTGGTCTTATTAAAAGATCGTTTAGTTGGTTTTTTTAAAGACAGTTTTGTTTAGTCACGCC
>JANVCJ010030662.1:0-13890 GCA_026413505.1 Epizoanthus ramosus | reverse complement strand
CCCCCCCCCCCCCCCCCCCCCCCCCCCCCCCCCCCCCCCCCCCCCCCCCCCCCCCCCCCCCCCCCCCCAGTCTGCAAATCTCCAAACCTCCTTGTAATTGAACCAAAGCACACCAACGTGATCCTGCATTATGCTCACTAATGGACTCAAGCCATCTGGTTGTTCCAAGAACTAAATCTCGTGAAAAAAATAGATTGTATATGATTTAAAGTGCATAAAATGATATACTTGTACACAGAAGTTGTAACCTTTTCCTGTACATTATATTCTGTGGATTTTTTGGAGGCCATTTATAATCATCACACAAACAAGGACAGAGCAAAACCTTTTCCCTGTTTTTGTACTTCAACAGTCATGGGCACCATCTTGAATTATGACGTCAGTGAGTTCCATTCCAGACCACACAAGGTCAACACTCAAAACAAAAATATGGTGCAGGGACAAGGAATGGCAACTCACTGATGTCATATTTCAAGATGGCGGGCCCATGACTGTCAAAGTGCAAAAATAGGCAAACATTTTCACAAATGTGTTCTGTGAAGCCCTATTGGCCAGCAAGGGACAATGTGCTATATAAATCATGTATTATTGTTATATTATTTAATAAATATTATTATTATTATTTCTATGGTAGAGAAATTCAGAGAGCAACACTGCAATACAAGAAGATGACTTTCAGGATCTCATGATCTTCTCTCAAACTGCTGCAGCCAACTTTTGTGAGGAACAAAGCAAGAGTGATCCAGGTGTAGGAAATAAGAAGACAAATACAAGAACAGCAACTGTACTGGATGGTCAACAGGACAGTCTAAAACAAGACTCTGAAAACTCTGATAGCCAAATGTCTGCATTTGACCATATGAGTGATATCTCTTGGAGTCTTTCAGACTGTGAATGTGATCTCTCTTGGCACTCACCTGATGACAGCTGTACAATGCCTCATGCAAAAAATACAGATCTTAGGATGTGTGGTTTGAGTGAACAAGTTGCAATGGTCAATCACATGCTGTCGGTGCAAGGGGAGCCACTTAACAAGATGCAAGACGGGGATTGTGAACAAGAACAATCACAAGTGACAAATGGAAGTTCAAGTAACAGTTCTCGGAGAAATGAAGCTATAAATAAATCTGTGCAGCAAAAGAAAGATGAATCCCCAGTCTGTTTGGACAGTAGCAGTGATAATGAGGATTGGCTGGACAGCTTTGCTGAAGATGATTTCTGGATGGATCAAGACGAAGCAGGTCCTTCTGAACAATGTGGAGCTAACAAAAGCACCAGAGTGGTTCAAAACAGTTTGGGCACAAATGTACAGGTACATGTATTGTCTGGCAAAACGTGATTGGGTGTTTATAGTCGCAATAACTTTAAAGATTTAGCCAACATTTCTCAACTGAACATTAAGGTTTGGAGAAATTTGTTTTGCACTATTCCGGAATAAAAATGGTCAGAGTAAATCTGAATAAGTATTCATTTGGTAGCTATATTCCTATTCTGGAATACTTGGAATACGTTGTGTGTTTTCTTTTCCAGGTAGCAGAAAGTTATATATGGCCAGAATGTATTCTATGTATTCCTATTCCAGAATATGAATCCATTTATTCTTGGAATGTCTTCTAAACCTGCCCGACAGGGGGCAGGAACCTAGGAGAAAGGGAATGAGATTTCTATGGAAGGCAGGAAAGAAAAGGCTAGGAAATAGAATTTCCCCAATTGAAGAGGATTGCTTCTGGTGAGGCTAGAAGCTCCGACCCCTGATTAATGTCTGCATACTACCATAGGAAGATCTGTATTGTGTCCATTAGTTTGAAAACAGACAACTGTATATTGTAGAAGATAAACACTTCAAATTCCTTGCTTTTGACTTCATAATCAATTTAATTCTAACAGACTGTACAAAATTACTAAATATTGTGAAAATATATAGCTCAAAACTCAATACAATTATTTTAAAAACACAATTATATTCAGTGACAGCCCCACTTCGACTAGCTTGCTACCTGCAAGTCAGTCCAAATCCTGTAAGAATTTGGGTTAATAATAATAAAACTGTAAGTATGTATGTATGTAATATGTAAATCATTTCCTTTTGAAAATTACTAGGAATGCATCAAAATCTGTGATAATTTTTATGTATAATTTATATCCAATTATATAATTATTATATATAAATATATATAAATCTATTTCGAACAGAATTTGAAAACCACAAACAGTGTTTTGTTTCCAATATGTTACTTTGCTGGTGCAAATTAATTTGGTCTTGTTCCAGTTCACTCATGCTGCAAAATATAATGACTTGGCCACATTTTGTCTCATTAATTCAACAAATTGTGGAATTAATTAACCATAGGTGAACTGGACCAATAACAAATGTAGCACATTGGATCAATTTTAAATTGTACAACTATCAGAACATGAAAAAGAATTCCAATTTGTCATGAACATTAAATATTGTTGATAGTTTTGTATATCACTGTACATACAATAATTAATTACAATAATAGATGTCATGTGAATAATATAAAGTCCATATTTTTATTTAGATCTGTCAGGTACCATTTTATTTCTACCTATAATTTCAATGGGAAGCATCCACTGCTGGCTCAGTATTACTTTTTAACAAAAATATTCAGACAATTATTAAATTTTGGATAGAACAAAGTTTCCAAAACGTTTAGAAAAGACATCCCAGAAAATTTAAGCATCCATATATTAGGGGCAAGTTTGTTTGGCACTATTCCGGAATAAGAATAGTCGGAATAAATCGAAATAAGCATTCGTGTGGGAGCTATTAATATTCTGGAATACTTGGAATACATTCTGTGTATTCTATTCCAGGTAGCAGAATGGCCAGAATGTATTCCGTGTATTCCTATTCTGGAACAATAATATCCCAAACGAATGCGCCCTAAAAGGTTCAAACACTTTTATGGACAGTCATATTCTCAAAATCCCTAGACCACCAGTACAACCACAAGCAACAGTATGAGTCATAGATGCCTTCCAATACTAGTTTCCTTTAGTGTACATGTATGTAAAGCAAAACTTGTTTGTAGTTAACAAAAGTAATAATCATGGTACACATAGACTGCAAAACAGTCTCTTCTTTTGCCATAAATCAGTTGAGAACAGGATTGTCGTGTGATTTTGGCAGCATGGTGGGCAAAGAGGAGAATGGGGCAAGCCAATTCTCCTCTCTACCTACCGCACTGCCAAAATTGCTCGACGATCCCATTCATAAATGAGTTCTGGCAAGTGAAGGGACTGTTAATTACATTCTGTGGTGCACAGGGTAGTGCCAAACACATGCAGTACAGTAATTTAAGCCATGACTGCACTCTGCCAAGTAAATATCAAATAAGGACTGCAATACCAGAAGCCTGTGATATCAGGCCCAGTATTCCACCAGCGATACAACCCAGTACTACTAACCACCCTAGATGAGTCCTTACTGCAGTCCTTACAAAACATGTCACTTGCTCTGAATCAATACTCCTCAACCTGTTAGTAAGGTATCTGTTTGCTTCTTGCTTTAGTTTCCTGACACACATTTCCTGTACATAAAAAAAAGAATGTTTCTCAGGACTGTGAACATGTAACAGAGCAGGCTAACCATGTATCAAATATGTACGATATGTGCAGGGTTGCCCCTAACAGCCAGCAGGCAAAAATCTCCAGCTACTTTAGTTGTTTGTGCTGGCTATATTCTTGAAGCAAATAAGTCTTTACAGAGTCTTACATATCAGTGCCAGTCTATCCTGACTCTTTGCCAATTTCAGCAGTGATTTAACACTTATCCTGCTGAATTTTCAAAATCCAAAATTTTCAGATTTTATGAAAATTGCAAACTCACTAATTTTAAGAAACAAGTAACACCAAACACTCCTGGTCATCAAGGCAAACAAATGAGTAGTCATTTTATGCGTTTTCGTCAATTGCTTCAAAAGTTAGGAAAGTTTTGGTTTTAGCAAAATCGTCTTCAGCAGGACAAGGGTTAAATTATCAAATTAAAATGACACTGACCAAGAAAAATGCAGTGCTTCCAATGGCAAAATGTACTTCCTGATTGTGCACAAATAAAACTTAAAAGTATCAATTTAAAAGAACAATTTCATTGATTTTCGTAGTTTAATAACAGAAGAGATTGAAAATTTGCAATGATAAGTTTGATTGACCACAAATTTGGGCTCAGAATTAAGGAAAAGCCATTTCTGGGTGACCAAAAGACTTTAAAAATGTAAAAGTACAATGATATTCTAATGATTATGTATACTGGCTGCAATACCTGTATTTTTCCTAACTGCATGCAACTGAATCTGTACATGTTTTCATTTGTTTCTGTACAAACATGAAAATATGAACAAGCACTTCTAACTTTTTCATGAAACTCCTTGTGTGATTTCTTACTAATTCTTACCTCCGAGTTTCTTGTGACATTTTCAAGAGCTTTGGGAATCAGTTCCGATGCAATTTCCATAATAAATGGGCCAATCAGAGGCCTCAGTGATGAAATATCTACTCCAGCAGATGATAATATTTGTCCCTCAGGAGAAGTTGATAGCATATCAAGCTCTTCATTGATTACATATTTCACTGGTTCGGACTCCAACAAATTGTGCAGTCTTCCTTCAATATCCACTGCTACAATGTACTGACCTAGTTGTTGTTTGGTATAGATTTCTAAAAAGGAATTGTCCAATATAGTGTTTGTGATACTGTCCTTTATTCTCAAGCAAATGTCCTGATAATACTTTGCAACAATGCTGTGAAAGTAAGGAACAAAACCAGAAGGTTAGATTCTCCATGGAAATGTTTAGGCTGTCCAGGAATCATGTCTTAGGCAGTGTTTACATGATACCAGATTGAGTTTCATTCCGGTACGACTTCATCTCGGTTTCCTACAAATCGCTACATTTGTTTACATGATACCTCAAAAAAGTTTGTACCAGAATGACTCATTCTGGAATGAATTCATCTGGGTTCTCGTACCAGATCGAAATTTTCGATCTGGAACAAAATCTTACCACAAAGGTTTTCCAGCATCATGTAAACAATGCACGAGTTCATTCCGGAACGAAATGGCAGCGGAGTTGAATTTTTGGTAGACTGGAACGAATAGAGCGTGCGCAGTGCAAACAACAACGTACTTCTTCTTTGATTATCTGCTGACCGGCCTGATGCGGGGCGCTGCTCTCTGGTTCTTTCCAGTTCCATTTGGGAACAAATTCATTTTTGCAACTCATTCATGTGAACACAGTATGAATTTATTTTCGTTCCGGAATGAAACTCAATCCAGTATCATGTAAACACTGCCTTACAAATGCAAAGGTGTATGAAGACAAAAGCAGTGCTAGTTATAATCTCTGGCTAATAGACAGCACTGCCAAATCAACAACTTTTCTTCGTCTTTCTTTTAAGACAACAACCACCAATAACTCAGGTCACATAATCTGCAATTTTGTAAAACACTTATAGTTATATAAAGAAGCCGAAATATAAAATCAACTACATGTATGGAGGCCCTCTATGGAGAAGGGGGACTGGTGTTGCCCTGTCACTACTTTCGTAGCTCCTTTGTCACCTACTGCAACTGTTGCAGGCACTTTACACTAAAACTCAATTGCCGCTATCACTTTATATGCTGTTATTACTCAGTACAAAATTAAGATGGATTACCAGTATATGTTTTACAATAAGCAGTGTCAAAATTAAGTGGGAAATGACATTTGTGCAATTTGATCTAGCTGATTTCATAATTTGATCATGCCCCTGTGAAAATGTTGCAAAAGTTAAATGTTACTATCTTTAATGAAAAAATTACCTGTAACTACATGTACCATCATAGTCATTGCTCATTTCCTGTCAGTTGTTGTCGCTTGTTGATTCTTAGCAGAAGGTTTGTCACTTTTGAAGTGATGTGGACTGTTGAGCAGACCCCTTGGTGGGCCTCGGAAAAAATTCTGAAATTTCATAACTTTCATTTCATAACCTGCGGTTAATTTCTAAATTCTATTGGCAAAGTCATCTTGATTCATCCAGGCCTTGAAACGGCATTCTCAAATTCCATGTCTTTTCCGTCTTTTACCATGGGAACCATGCTCAAGACTGAAAAAAGGGCTGGGTGGGTCACAGATTAGGAATGGGTGTATTGAAATTATCTCCATTTTACCTGAGATTTTTGGTGTGATGGCAATCCTCTCATCCAAAGGATCACAGGCACACCGAAAAACCTGTGGCACAAAGTGATGTAATATTCTAAAATCTGCCTTGGTGGTCGTAGAATAAAGTGGAACCAGAAGTTTGAAAACTAAGGCTCTCAGAAGAATAGTTTCAAGCACTTTGCTGGGTGTTTATATTTGTACAAAATAATGTGTTTACATGCAATGTTTTTACTGACATTTGTGGGGCATTAACAGATCTAGCCAAAGTGCTCCTAGAATTTGGCTCCTGTTTGAAATGCTTGGGCTTGCATTATTTATGTGAAATCGTTCTTGATGCACATGATCACAAAATAAAATGGAGTCCTTGCACAATGCTTGCAAAGACCATTTTTGTGCTGTTTGTAACATAAATTGTATGTTCAACACAGCCAGCTTTGGGAATGGGGCTTCCCATCTTGTTTTTCTTTTCTCTTTTTCCAAAGTTATGCAGTTTACTTATTGCCTGTGATGACTCTGTTGCCCCATGTAACAGAATCCATGTACGACACAGATTCTGGATTCCAACCCTTTGGATTCTGGATCCTAAGCTCATAATTCTTTGGATCTGCATTCCGACCCTCTGGATTCTGGATTCCAAAACTAAAGACTGGTCAGATTCTGGATTCCAGCCTCAAAAACTGGCTGGTCATTCTGGATTCTCTTTCATGGGGCAAGCTCTGTTTTAAGGGGTTTGAACAAACCCTCCCCCCCCCACCCCTCACCCCCTTCCCTTACCTTGGACACACCACAGTCATTATCATTATGATATACTCATATAGCTCTAATGACTAAGGTATTACTCACATACCCTGTGACACAAACCACTGGTACCCTTGTAAACAGCAGGCACACTGCTAGCCAGTTTGTACAACCTCCAGCAAACCCAAACATTCCACAACACACAAGATATTGTGCTAGAGTCCGCCAGCCACTGTACTTGTGTGTCGCAGAAAGCATAAACAGCCCGATCAACACGCTGTGTACGGATAACAATAACGAAACGATTTCCTTGCGGGACAGTCCTCTCAATATCACCTCGCAGAAAAAAGGCAGTCGATTTCTAATCAGCCTCTCTTGCTTTCGTAGCACATGATCGTCAGCAAACGCAGAGTTTAACGTAATCTGAAAGAAAAAAATTTAACGTTAGCTTTCACGTACGTGCGAGGGACGTGTCCAGACATTCACCCTTTCCTAGATCCTGGCAGTTCTCCAACCTCGGGTTACCTCGCTGACAGCATCTTGATCTTCCTGGCTCTGGTAACTTTGGTTATGTACCAATGAATTTCTTGATCCTGTCACCATTTCTTCAGATTCTTGGCTTCCATCAAATGTGCCATAGCGTCTTTCCATGGCCGTGTATTGAAGTGGTCTTAATTCATTTTAAGTCCACAGCGATATCAAACTGATTGAAGAAAGCTGGACGAAAGAAACAAGAAGTTTCCATATTGTTTTTCTTGTAAAATCTTTCATTTGTACTTCTGCTGGTGATAAGTACTGTGGGCGCGCGATAAGTCACTCGTTCCAGACTCCATTTTTTTGTCATGTCAACGGATATACGCTGCAGACCCTGGCCAGAGGCTAGAGTAGACATACCCAAACAGCGCAAGATTGATCCAATGTGTTTATTATTTTGCCAAATATTTTGGTTCTGCAAGACGGACCTTCATTAGGGGCTAGAAGTACTAACTAAGAAATATAAAACACTCCCCTGTTTTTAATTTTGCCATCGAGTTATGCCACAGGTAGCCCAAGCTACCAACATGATTTATTATTGTCAAAATTACAAATATAAGCAAATATATGGATTATGGGAGTCCGTAAGTTTAAGCAAATGTATGGAAAATACGAAATTGTGTATTTTATGTACTAAATTGAAGTAAGTAAGTAACTATATTTTTAAAAGTGTCAAATTTTCTACCTCGTATGAGCTAATCAGGGACACTGTTTAACAGGGCACGTCAGTTGAAATAAATGTCAATGGTTAGTTACCTTGTCTGTCCTGTGTGGTAGTGTTTACTTGTATCTAATCGGATTCATTTGTTTTTCCTAGCACCTCAAATCGCGGCCAAATGGCTCTGAAACGCTTGAGATATATAAGTAAACACTACCACACTGGACAGACAAGGTAACCATTGACATTTATTTCAATTTCGTACATAAAATACACAATTTCGTATTTTCCATACATTTGCTTAAAATTACGGACTCCCATATATTTGCTTATATTTGTAATTTTGACAATAATATATCATGCTTTTAGCTTGGGCTACCTGTGGTTATGCCAGTGATAACACGAGTGCATGCAAGTTTGGAAGATCGCAGAATAAGCAACAGTTCAGTGTGGTAGCACTAGCCGAAGGCGAGCGAGTGTTTCCACAGCTATTTCGCGTTCTCACAGATTTGCGCGAGTGTTACCATAACTAAATGGAAAAACGGGAAATATTTTATATTTCTTTTTTAAATAAAATAAACGCAGCCATGTTTTCCATCGGGTTATCATGGGTTATGGTAAACGGCTTTCAGCCAATCAGCGCGCGCGTGATATCTAGTTAATTTAGTTTATAAGTGAAAATGGAAGCTGATAGGCCAAATCAATGAAATATATTCAGTAAAGTACCTTAGCGTGACCTCATACGCTAATTTTCCTTTGCTCTTTCCGCGTGAGAGCAAAGGAAAATTAGCGTTTGAGGTCAGGCTAAAAGTACCTATACCGTAGTCGTAATGGTACAATTTTAAAATTTTGTGCCTAAAAAGGCACAAAACGTGTAAAATGCATATTCATAAAGAGCTGAAATATGAGTGCAAGGTAAAATGTTTAAAGTTTAAAGTTAAAATGTTTAAAGTTTTTTAAAACATAATGTTTAAAACTTTAAACATTTTACCTTGCACTCATATTTTAACATTGTATGGAGAACATTTCTATTTTTAACATAAAGAGCTGATTTTACAGTTATACACTGGACCATCTCTCTGGAATTCTCTACCAGTCAGTACCATGTACCAGCTGACAAAATGAAACGCCTTCTAGCTAAGAAACGGTGACATTAACTGTTTACCTTGTTGATTATTATATATTCAGCTTCGCATTGCAATCATTGAACTGGTCATCTTATTCATATATACTACTATACTCCTTTCTCTCGATTAGCCTCAAGATCTATTAAAATTAGGATAACCTCAGTTCCCATAACTTCGAGATATTTTATTTTCATTTGGAAACCTATCAAAATAACAAGCTATTTTTTAGACACACCCAAATTCTAGGAATGCATAGAGCCCATTGCCCAAACCGGTAAATCTTCGGTCCTTTCTGAGCTCCAAATTGACGAACTCGTTGACGTTGGCCCACTTGGCCCGTCGGGCTCATTGCACCCCAGTTTTGGCGCGCCGAAATTCATTTTTAGAAGCAACGAAGAGAACATTTTTTTAAAAACACTAAAGTTCAGATACTCATATACGTAACTTTTTTTAAAAATATTTAACCGTCCAATTTAAATTGCAGTGGAGTACATGTAAACGACGGTTCCCTACCGAACAAAAATGTTCCCCAACCGTGACCTGTGGGCGTCCTCGGGATCGGGTGGCATGCGGTGCTTACGTAAACTGTTGCTAGCCAACTGACAGAATTGAACTACATGAATTTTATAATATTATTTGTTTGTTATGTAAATTTCGCACTTGTATATGCACAGTGCAGTGATTTTCACTTTGCACAAAGGAATGGCAATGAATTAATAGACCATTTATAAACCGCGCGCCAGTGGCGAGTGTCAATACCTGAGGTTGCCTGACCAAACTTTTTGAAATTGTCCGCGACGACTGTGACATTTGTTGACAGTTTTGTTTGTTCAAAACTTGGAGACGCTTTGTTGGTGTCATATTCCAAGCCGATCGATCGCTCCAGATACAGATTTGCTTAGCATTAAAACAAGGCGGCAAACGAGCATTGAAATTTCAACGGATGATGAACAAGGGACAGACGTCTCTTGATCTATTGAGAAGAACAGTCTAAGAACTTGAAACGCGGGGGAAAGAATACTCGACTTCATCACCAAAGTCGTCGCAATCATATCGGGAAATTATCTGGGTCTAGGATACCATGCCATGTAAGTAATAACGAACTTCTTAATACTTTGTTCATTTGTTACTTTGTAGCTCTCAGTCTCACATTGTGTGTTTGTCGAGTCCGCTTGGCAGCTTGTATATTAGTGTCAAAGGGTGTCTTGCTTTGCCAGCTGCCGTCTAGCCACTTGTTGCTCATTTAATTTATGTTTGTAATTTGTAGATATAAATTCAATTTGTAGATTTCAAACCGTTAGATACCGTCTTATATCACCCCGCATATCGTTGCATCAGGCACTGATTTGTGGCAGAATTGTAAGCGCGTATAAATCAAATTGACTTCAACATAGAACACCGAAGTCACTTTGTGATTCTGAACTATCAAGAAGGCTGCTTAATGTAACTTTGCTTAATGTAAAATGAAGCAGATATCTATGCATGGTCCTCGTGCCACATCCAACAAATTGATATATCTATATTCACTAATTCAGTATACTGTATAGCTTATAGTATAGTACGTCATATAGTTTTTAAGTTTTTTAAGTTCGAACTCAGTTGACAACTATGTGGTGTTCCAAAACAAGAGTAAATCTTATAGAGATAAAAGTTTACTGCAAGCCGTACTAGTTATAACCTTGGCCAGTGGGTAAATATATTAAAGCAATATCGGCCATATGTCAGGAACTATGCATGGAACGATTACCAAGTAAATTCAACTAATGACTCGCAAATCGAAAATCGCCAACAGGAACCGAACGCTTCACGATTTCAATCAGTTTTAATGCCTTTACTAGTCGGGTACCGTACAGCTCTATTACGATAGAGCTTAATGTACTGCTTCTGTTGGCGATGAGTGTTTCTTAATTTCATTTATGCCTCATGCATGAACTCTGCCCTATGCTGGACATTCTAAATGCAAATCATGTCATTGTTGTCACTTCATATAAATCCCCCTTCGCCCTTCGTTCAACACCCACACTGAATATCCCCTCACGTTTTGGTAAAAAAACCGTTTGATATCTCCAAACTTGATCGTGAAATAGTTACAGAATTGAGTCGAGACAGATAAGAGAGGTATTTATTGCTCATTTTAAAAGTTACGAATGGTGTGAGCGAAGAACTCGGGAGAGGGATAAACGGCGCCTTGAAAGTGAAGCCAACCGAATCTTCTTCATTCACTCATCTGTAAATATCAATGTTAGCCTGCCCCAAGCAGATCACATTTAACAAATCATAGTCACTATTTCACATAGTTATTGAGCCAATGCACCAACTGCCCTCTTTGTACACTTTATCGAAGGCATTTGAAGAAATTTAGCAGTGAAAAATAACCAAGTGCGCGCTTTTACCCTTAGGCATAATTAACATAATTTATATTAATATTTCACTCTGCACTGACTCATTTGTATTCTGATGTTTTGTGAAATAACAATATTGTTTATAAACAGATGAACATAATTCACAGAGGGCTAAAATGTTTTCAAATCTCTGGACTTGGGTCACGATTAGACAATTGATCATGGATAGGGTATCCATGTAAGTGTAGACCCTCAAGACAAATATGGGTGCTGCAATCTACTTTACAATCTATATTAGTGTATATTATTGTATGGGCCTTATATACTAAGCATTGTGACCTTTCCTGTTGCATGTCGATTGAAGATCCGGGGCTTGAGGCAATCTTTCCGAGAAGGGAATGTAGAAGTGGGAAACAGTCGAGAGAGGGGAAAGTAGCTCTTTCTTTCTCTCTCTTTTTGAGTTTTCACTCTTTAGTTACCCTCTGCTCGCTGGGTCTCCGAAGACGAGGAAACTGGAAAGGACAGATTGGTACAAACACTTTATTGAGTCCAGGATTCTTCTTTCATTTCGGTCAAGAAAACCAAGTAGGAGAAAACATACTTTTGTGGATCTTTTCTTATATCCATAAAAGTTTGTTTTTATTTTCATAATGTAAATCTTTCTTTTTTTTTCTTTTCCACACGAGTATTTCATTTTATTTCATCTTGGAGAAACTAAAATATGGGATGCAAGAGAGTTCAGTTATTGAGTTAACCTTTCCCATTGTATTTTTTGTATCCTCCTCAAATTACAATCCGTACATCTTCAACTTTAGTATTTCTATCATAAACTTTTGAAAAACTTTATGGAAAAAAATCCAATTTTGAGGACATACATGTACCAACACTGACATTTTTTTTGTCCGAAACGGAGCATGCCGTTTTACACAACAATTGTATATCATTTATACATAAGGGAAATAAATGTACATGCTTAACTCCAACAACATTCAGATAACAACAGAGATGTTGGGTACTTGTCGGATCAAAGTTTGAACGTTTTCGAACTTCACCCAACATGATCTGACATCGCCAACACGACTCGAGATTGTTGGAAGGCCTTTTTAGACGGTCCCAACATGACCATTGACCCGACATTTCAGATAACAAAATAAATGTTGGGTACTTGGATCAAAGTTTGAACGTATTTCGAACTTCATTCAACATGATCCAACATCGCCAACACGACTCGCTATTCATTGTCAGGAGGCCTGTTTACGGACGGTTCCAACATGACCGAACATTTCAGAGAACAAAAGAAATGTTGAGTACTTGTCGAAGCAAAGTTTGAACGTATTTCGAGGCTTCATTCAACATGATCCAACATCGCCAACATGTCCAACACGACTCGCTATTCATTGTCGGGAGGCCTGTTTAGACGGTCCCAACATGACCGAACATTTCAGAGAACAAAAGAAATGTCGAGGGAATTTAAACTTCTATATCGGCCAGCACCTCCTAACATTGCGAGGCCCGTGTAAATGTTCCCATTATTTTGGGCCAAGGCAAATAATGTTGGGTGCATGTTTGTTAGATGAACTGTATGTTGGCACCATGTAAATGGGAGCTTCGGTGGTTTTCATGGGTTTCCTATACACCGGTCCGTACCTAAGCCTGATCTACGGGTACTTCGTGGATCTCAGAAACCCGAGTACTTGCTTTAATGCTTAGCTTTTAAAAGGTTCAAAGTTGATTCTTTCCACTTTTTACAATATAAATTCAAATAATTACTACTACTAAAAATACTACAGAATCTGCAACCCAATTTTATTAATAATTATGAAGCAATTTAAAATGTACATACCGGAATACGATAAACAGATACTTCTGACAATTTGCCACTCTTTATAATTCAGAGAAAAGCGAATATTTGTCCACCGTAATGAGACGTCTTTTTCCAAGACTGAGATAGCAAACAAAAAGACAAAGAAAATATACTCGAAATTTATAAGAATGAACCAAATATTCAATATTACATTTTTCGAAATACCAGATGCAACTATCCAGTTTTCAAGCTGTTGTAATGTTGTCTGAAGTACAAACTGTGATTGTCTAGTAAGCAGCATTACTTGCCATGTTTTTTAACCCTATCTAGCCTGGGCTTTTTGGAGGTCTCGCAGCCTGGGGGGGGGGGGTTGATTCAACCCCCCCACACCGTAACTTTCTTATTATTTATCCAAAACATGTGAAACTTGGGTCAATTGATAAGTGTTATAAGCTCTACACAATTATGGTGTCAATTTGTAATTAGGGCACGTGACGTCATGATGACGTCACAACATTTGATTTTA